>JAXIVJ010009471.1:45000-50927 GCA_036785665.1 Chirona hameri | reverse complement strand
TTGTCAACTGGTGTACAATATTACAACTGGTGTACAATATAAGTACAATATATGTATATATAAAGTATCGAAATGTCCCAGTTCAATAATTCCATCTTGTGTTAATCGGTAAATTAAATTGCTTAAAAACAGTTAAGTTTTTGGGAAAGTGACCTTAGCAATTTAGACATTTCAATATCGGCCCAAGATAATGGCTATCTCAGTTTACAACTAATACAAAGGTGAAACATTCCCTTTAATCAGTTGCTCGAGCGGCAGGTGAACGCACTCCTGTTATAGCCGAAACATGAGTGTTTGTCAGGTGGGACAGGATGGACAGGTAGGTTGTGCGTGGTGTGCGTTCTATGCGGTGGTCATTTGTACCGTGTGAACGCTGCCCGTGCGAAGGTAATACCGCTGCGATGTGTGTCCCGAGGACGGCCATCCATTCCACCGAGCCGATGGTTCCCTGGTGTCCTCGGCTGTGTTGCCACAATCACTTATGCGGCTGTTGCCTGTGTATTTTGGCCGCCGGGAGACCTGTGGGAATTTCCCAGGGCGCTCACCGGCGCAACGAGTGCCTCGAGGCCCGCGGCCGGCGTCAACGGTACGGGCCCCGCACGGGTGTGTATGTCTGTTTGTGTCTGTTTCGCCGGTGTGCTCGGCCGTAGGCGACCTCTCCACACCCTCTCTCCCGCGCCTCTCCTCTCTCTCCCGCGCCTCCCCTCACTCCCGCGGCCTCTCTCTCCCGCGCCTCACTCTCTCCCCGTGCTCCCTCTCTCCCCGCGCCTCCCTCTCTCCCGTGCCTCCCTCTCTCTGGCGCCCTCCCCTCTCCCGCGCCTCCCTCTCTCCCGCGCCTCCCTCTCTCTCCCGCGCCTCCCTCTCTCCCACGCCTCCCTCTCTCTCTCTCTCTCTCTCCTCTCTCTCTCTCTCTCTCTCTCTCTCTCCTCTCTCTCTCTCCACTCCTCTCTCTCTCTCTCTCTTCTCTCTCTCTCTCTCTCTCTCTCTCTCTCTCTCTCTCTCTCTCTCTCTCTCTCTCTCTCTCTCTCTCTCTCTCTCTCTCTCTCTCTCTCTCCTCTCTCTCTCTCTCTCTCTCCTCTCTCTCTCTCTCTCTCTCTCTCTCCTCTCTCTCTCTCTCACTCTTCTCTCTCTCTCTCTCTCTCGCTCTCTCGCTCTCTCGCTCTCTCGCTCTCTCGCTCTCTCGCTCTCTCGCTCTCCTCGCTCTCTCGCTCTCTCGCTCTCCTCGCTCTCCTCGCTCTCTCGCTCTCTCGCTCTCTCGCTCTCTCGCTCTCTCGCTCTCTCGCTCTCTCGCTCTCTCGCTCTCGCTCGCTCTCGCTCTCTCGCTCTCTCGCTCTCGCTCTCTCTCTCTCTCTCTCTCTCTCTCTCTCTCTCTCTCTCTCTCTCTCTCTCTCTCTCTCTCTCTCTCTCGCTCTCTCGCGCCTCCCTCTCTCTGGCGTCTCCCTCTCTCCCACGACTCCCTCTCTCTGGCGTCTCCCTCTCTCCCACGACTCCCTTTCTCCCGCGCCTCCCTCTCTCCCTCACCTCCCTCTCTCCCACGCCTCTCTCTCTCTCCACGACTCCTTTTCGCCCGCGCCTCCTCTCTCCCGCGCCTCTCACTCCCACGACTCCCGGTGGACTGAGGCGGGCTGAGGTGGGGCTGAGGCGGGCTGAGGCGGGCTGAGGCGGGCTGAGGTGGACCTGAGGTGGACTGAGGCGGGCTGAGGTGGACTGAGGCGGGCTGAGGCGGGCTGTGGCGGGCTGTGGTGAACTGAGGTGGACTGAAGCGGGCTGATGTGGACTGATGTTGACTGAGGCGGGCTGTGGTGGGACTGAGGCGGGCCTAGGCGGGCTGAGGCGGGCTGAGGCGGGCTGAGGCGGGCTGAGGAGGGCTGAGGCGGGCTGAGACGGACTGAGGCGGGCTGAGGCGGGCAGAGGCGGGCAGAGGCGGGCGGAGGTGGGCTGTGGTGGGCTGTGGTGGGCTGAGGTGGACTGAGGCGGGCTGAGGTGGGCTGAGGCGGGCTGAGGCGGGCTGAGGCGGGCTGAGGCGGGCTGAGACGGGCTGAGGTGGACTGAGGCGGGCTGAGGTGGACTGAGGCGGGCTGTGGTGGGCTGAGGTGGACTGAGGTGGACTGAGTGACTCCGACAGCAGAGGCGGGCTGAGGTCAGTGAGGTGGCCAGAGGGAGTGCCGAGCTGTGAGAGGAGAACTGGTGGTCCATGACGTGTGGAGCAGAGTCGATGAGGAATGCCTTGCGCCAGTGGAGAACGGACACGTGTACCTTGATGTGGGCTGTGTCAAGTTGTATTCAGATGGTCAGTGTGTGGCTCTCGGGATGTGTGCTGTGCCAAATTGTATTCAGATGGTCAGTGTGTGGCGGTCTCGGGATGTGTGCTGTGTCAAATTGTATTCAGATGGTCAGTGTGTGGCGGTCTCGGGGATGTGTGCTGTGTCAATTGTATTCAGATGGTCAGTGTGTGGCTCTCGGGATGTGTGCTGTGTCAAATTGTATTCAGATGGTCAGTGTGTGGCGGTCTCGGGTATGTGTGCTGTGCCCAAATTGTATTCAGATGGTCAGTGTGTGGCGGTCTCGGGGATGTGTGCTGTGCCAATTGTATTCAGATGGTCAGTGTGTGGCGGTCTCGGGGAGCTGCAGTGCTGAAACTTCCATTCACGATGTCGAGTTCGAAGACAATAGGTGTTCATTAAATGCGTTCGCTGGATCACCAGTGCGTTTGCCGCTGGTGTTTCGCGTCTCTGACGGTGGCAATAATGGTGCGCTGGCTTTGTACTTTTACCGTGCTCGTACGGAATCGCATTGTAGACTATGGGTCGGTCCGAGCGACACAATTATGTCACAACGAATTGCCCCGGGATATTCTTTGATGTAAAAATATAGCAGTGCCAGCGTTTCCCGCTAATTATTTCTTCCGAGAACAACTGTCTGAAAATAATTAGCTGGTAATGATGAGCTCGTTTGATATGTGAAGTGAGTATGGTACATTGTTAGCCGCGTATGGTACATTGTTAGCCGTGTATGGTACATTGTTAGCCGTGTATGGTACATTGTTAGCCGTGTATGTACATTGTTAGCCGCGTGTGGTACATTGTTAGCCGCGTATGGTACATTGTTAGCCGTGTATGGTACATTGTTAGCCGTGTATGGTACATTGTTAGCCGTGTATGGTACATTGTTAGCCGTGTATGGTACATTGTTAGCCGCGTATGGTACATTGTTAGCCGTGTATGGTACATTGTTAGCCGTGTATGGTACATTGTTAGCCGTGTATGGTACATTGTTAGCCGTGTATGGTACATTGTTAGCCGTGTATGGTACATTGTTAGCCGTGTATGGTACATTGTTAGCCGTGTATGGTACATTGTTAGCCGTGTATGGTACATTGTTAGCCGTGTATGTACATTGTTAGGCCGTGTATGGTACATTGTTAGCCGTGTATGGTACATTGTTAGCCGTGTATGGTACATTGTTAGCCGTGTATGGTACATTGTTAGCCGTGTATGGTACATTGTTAGCCGTGTATGGTACATTGTTAGCCGTGTATGGTACATTGTTAGCCGTGTATGGTACATTGTTAGCCGTGTATGGTACATTGTTAGCCGTGTATGGTACATTGTTAGCCGTGTATGGTACATTGTTAGCCGTGTATGGTACATTGTTAGCCGTGTATGGTACATTGTTAGCCGTGTATGGTACATTGTTAGCCGTGTATGGTACATTGTTAGCCGTGTATGGTACATTGTTAGCCGTGTATGGTACATTGTTAGCCGTGTATGGTACATTGTTAGCCGTGTATGGTACATTGTTAGCCGTGTATGGTACATTGTTAGCCGTGTATGGTACATTGTTAGCCGTGTATGGTACATTGTTAGCCGTGTATGGTACATTGTTAGCCGTGTATGGTACATTGTTAGCCGTGTATGGTACATTGTTAGCCGTGTATGGTACATTGTTAGCCGTGTATGGTACATTGTTAGCCGTGTATGGTACATTGTTAGCAGTGTATGGTACATTGTTAGCCGAGTATGGTACATTGTTAGCCGAGTGTGGTACATTGTTAGCCGTGTATGGTACATTGTTAGCCGTGTATGGTACATTGTTAGCCGTGTATGGTACATTGTTAGCCGAGTATGGTACATTGTTAGCCGTGTATGGTACATTGTTAGCCGTGTATGGTACATTGTTAGCCGTGTATGGTACATTGTTAGCCGTGTATGGTACATTGTTAGCCGTGTATGGTACATTGTTAGCCGTGTATGGTACATTGTTAGCCGTGTATGGTACATTGTTAGCCGTGTATGGTACATTGTTAGCCGTGTATGGTACATTGTTAGCCGTGTATGGTACATTGTTAGCCGTGTATGGTACATTGTTAGCCGTGTATGGTACATTGTTAGCCGTGTATGGTACATTGTTAGCCGTGTATGGTACATTGTTAGCCGTGTATGGTACATTGTTAGCCGTGTATGGTACATTGTTAGCCGTGTATGGTACATTGTTAGCCGTGTATGGTACATTGTTAGCCGTGTATGGTACATTGTTAGCCGTGTATGGTACATTGTTAGCCGTGTATGGTACATTGTTAGCCGTGTATGGTACATTGTTAGCCGTGTATGGTACATTGTTAGCCGTGTATGGTACATTGTTAGCCGTGTATGGTACATTGTTAGCCGTGTATGGTACATTGTTAGCCGTGTATGGTACATTGTTTAGCCGTGTATGGTACATTGTTAGCCGTGTATGGTACATTGTTAGCCGTGTATGGTACATTGTTAGCCGTGTATGGTACATTGTTAGCCGTGTATGGTACATTGTTAGCCGTGTATGGTACATTGTTAGCCGTGTATGGTACATTGTTAGCCGTGTATGGTACATTGTTAGCCGTGTATGGTACATTGTTAGCCGAGTATGGTACATTGTTAGCCGTGTATGGTACATTGTTAGCCGTGTATGGTACATTGTTAGCCGTGTATGGTACATTGTTAGCCGTGTATGGTACATTGTTAGCCGTGTATGGTACATTGTTAGCCGTGTATGTACATTGTTAGCCGTGTATGGTACATTGTTAGCCGTGTATGGTACATTGTTAGCCGTGTATGGTACATTGTTAGCCGTGTATGGTACATTGTTAGCCGTGTATGGTACATTGTTAGCCGTGTATGGTACATTGTTAGCCGTGTATGGTACATTGTTAGCCGTGTATGGTACATTGTTAGCCGTGTATGGTACATTGTTAGCCGTGTATGGTACATTGTTAGCCGTGTATGGTACATTGTTAGCCGTGTATGGTACATTGTTAGCCGTGTATGGTACATTGTTAGCCGTGTATGGTACATTGTTAGCCGTGTATGGTACATTGTTAGCCGTGTATGGTACATTGTTAGCCGTGTATGGTACATTGTTAGCCGTGTATGGTACATTGTTAGCCGTGTATGGTACATTGTTAGCCGTGTATGGTACATTGTTAGCCGTGTATGGTACATTGTTAGCCGTGTATGGTACATTGTTAGCCGTGTATGGTACATTGTTAGCCGTGTATGGTACATTGTTAGCCGTGTATGGTACATTGTTAGCCGTGTATGGTACATTGTTAGCCGTGTATGGTACATTGTTAGCCGTGTATGGTACATTGTTAGCCGTGTATGGTACATTGTTAGCCGTGTATGGTACATTGTTAGCCGTGTATGGTACATTGTTAGCCGTGTATGGTACATTGTTAGCCGTGTATGGTACATTGTTAGCCGTGTATGGTACATTGTTAGCCGTGTATGGTACATTGTTAGCCGTGTATGGTACATTGTTAGCAGAGTATGGTACATTGTTAGCCGTGTATGGTACATTGGTAGCCGTGTATGGTACATTGTTAGCCGTGTATGGTACATTGGTAGCCGTGTATGGTACATTGTTAGCCGTGTATGGTACATTGTTAGCCG
>JAXIVJ010009471.1:0-40000 GCA_036785665.1 Chirona hameri | reverse complement strand
TTAGGACTTCGCTCCAGAACCACCCCAAATATATCGGGAACTATGATAGCTTGGAACAAACTGAGAAACTCAGACGAAAGCTCTTGCAAAATGATATCGCTTAGGTGTCCTCAAATTGTATACCAGTAAAACGCCTTTTTGGGCGATGACCGAGGGGGCGCGCTCTGGTAAAGCTAAAAACAGGTTTGAAACGGTAAGGGAGCACACGTGGTAGTATCACATCGTCCTTTTAGTTCTTTTAGTCATTTTAGTCCTCTATAAAATTGTCAGGCCTCCATGCATGCGAACATACAAATTAAGTTTTATTAAATTGTTCATGCATCATCTCGAATCCATCTTGTTCATTCATCTCGAATCCGCCAAAAGGGAATACGTCCTGAGCGCTGCATGCTTCAGCGTATATATTAACCCGCGCACTGCAGGGCTTTGCGCCGAACACGAACTGCAGGGGGGTTGATTTCCGCCCCGCCCCCCCTGAGATCTCGAAAACTACGCAACGTAGCGAGAAGCGGAGAAAGGCATGTGATAGCTTCATACATGTTCTATCGAAAGTATGTCAGTGTTTTTTTTAAGTCAGGTCAAAATTGAGGTCACTAGAGGTCATCAAAGGTAAAATGTTCCAGTTTTTTTTCCTGTTTTAGGACATCGCTCCAGAAATTCCCATATATCTCAGAAACGATGATAGTTAGAAACAACGGAAAAAAGCAAAACGCCAGACCAGTGAAATTTGTAATCGCTAAGGTGTCCTCAGATTTGATCTCAGATCAATATTTGAGGCTCCAGAGGTCAAAAAGAAGAAAAATCCGTTTTTTTTTTTGCTAAATAGTTGTGCTATTAACTTTTTACCTAATAAAGATAACGGAGAACTTGTTTACGCCATTGTGTGTATCTTGTCAAGGCGCTTTGAATGATATATATGGTGAATTTGTTAAGTCAACTTAACAATTTGACCTAAGTTCAAGGTCAAGTGGTGATCCAAGTAGGGCATGTTGCATATGGGAAGACGTCTGTCTCGACGAGACAAACACATTTATGTCTGTTTTACTTCTCTATCTTCATTATGTCGAGAGTTATTGACAAAAAAAGTGATGGTGACCTCGCATGGCCTCAAATGACCCCAATAGGGGTCACTGAAACAAACTTACACTTGGATCATCAAGAATATCCTATAATAACATAATTCAGAAGTAATTGGACTAGTACCATGCATATCCTTGAAATAGGAAGCATTTGTATATTCCCCATTGACTTATTATGGAGGTTACGAAATTGACCTGACCTTAGGTCACCGATATCAAAATTCCGAGAGGATACGAATTGTAAGTACTGATGCCTCATGACATCCTGTAAGTTTCAACCTGATCGGTGAAAAACTCTGGCTTTGGCACAACTGCAAACATTTTTGGTGGTGGGGTCACTTGACCTGGTCTGGTGACCTGACCTGAGATGACCCGAGCATATTTTTTTCCTTCAAAGTGTGTGCAATTGATGTCCTAACAGGTGTATCAAAACCCGGCGGCGCTGCGCGCCAGCCGTTTTTTTCGCTATCTTTGAAAAAACTTGAGGGGGGGGGGGGGGGGGGGGGGGGCGGAATCAACCCCCCCAGCAGTGCGCGAGTTAATGCTTAGATTAATAATGCCATTTTTTTTAATCCAGAATGATCTGTGTTCATTTCGACGTTTGCGTGTGTCACGCGCTGTGGTACCACCGCTATCAGAACACACCATACTAAAAGCGAACTTGATTTGATGGTCCTATCCAAAGGTGAAAACCCGATCTCAATCGGAGCAGTGGTTGCAAAGTTATTAGCTTCCGAAAAGCGTCTGTATGAACGGGTCGGGCCGGTTCGGGCCGGGTGAAATGTAAATTTGTCTAGTAAGTTCACGAGAAACCTCACGGGCGCTTCACGTCCGCTCGGTAATAAGGTCAATAGTTTAGGCTCCAGAGGCAACCAAAGGTCATGTTGCCATTTTCTTCCCAAACGTTGTTCGTGCATAACTTTTTACCTAATAAAGATAGGGCAATAATTTAAACTCCATCGTGTTTTCCTCGTCAAGACGATCCGAACCATTTCTATGGTGACCGGATCGGGTCAAGTTCAAAATATGACCTCCGGTCAAAGTCATTTGGTGACCCAGGTTGGTCATGTTGCATATGGGGAGACGCATCTCGACGAGATAAACACTGTGGTATCAGTCAGATGTATGTCACGTCTCTAGCTCTCCCGTTTGTTCCTTGCATTTCCTACAATTTCAGGAGGCACATCCAAACGCCCCCTCCCCAGCACGGCGTGGGTTAGGCCTAATACACTGTGCTTGGCTCCATGCACAATAAAACGCACATGCATCAGCGTTGTCCCAGCACGGCGCGGGTTAGGCCTAATACACTGTACTTGGATCCATGTAAAATAAAACGCGCGTGCATCAGCGTTGTCAGCGCCAGGAGGAAGCCAAATACAGTTTAGTAAAATTATGGCCTTACCATTTATGTTACTGGACTAGTGACTAACACAAGAGTATTTTGTTTTGCTCCCTCGCGTATTTCGCAATATCTCGTAAACTACCGCCAATATCGTCCCCAAACTTTCAGTAACCGCTTTCACATCAAGCACCGCTCATTAAAGGAAATAGTTCACCTTCAACATGGGATTTTGAACTGAAATAGCAGTTTTGTAGCCCGTGTTGAGAAATCCTTATCTGCAACTTTTCTTGGCTGAAAAGACTCTCCAGCCGAAGATATTTGACTTTTTGGCGAAGGAATGCGTTTTTTTCCCGGACCGGCCTATAGCCATTTTCCGGGTGGGGAGTGACATCTGGCAATTTGCCAGGAAAAGAGTTACGTGATCCGGTTTATGTGTACCCGGGCAAGTTAGGGAGAAGGGTAGCTATTTTACGTTAATTAATTACGTTAACCGGTTTATGTGCACCCGGAAAATGTATTGTTCAAAGTAAATATAATATCTAACATTACGTTAAGTATTTCGTTCAAGGTCAAATATAATATCTAACATTATGTTAAGTATTTCGTTCAAGGTCAAAAATAAGTAAAACACGAGACACACATACACACATATTTTTATTACATACACCTGTACAGTGTCAGTGTTGATGGAGCCGTGGCGGTGCCGTCATTGCAACAACGGGAGACTGTTGCCAGTCTCCCTGGCTCAAGGCGCCTCGGCGAGACCTGGTTGTGGGGTGTATTTAGCTGGGCGAAAAGTCCTGAATAATAAAAAAAACAGCGTCTAAGGCAAAGGGGAAAAAACCTGCGCGGTGGGCCAAAAATGCGCTAGGCCAAAAAAAACCTGTTATATTTGATTAGCTAAACGTGTTTGGTAGAGATAATCTAAGAGGAGACCTATCAATTCAGGATAACTATCACCTAACAGTGTTTGAAGATTTAATGTGATGCCATTTTGTTGTGTGTAATTAATAATGTTCTGTCGTTTATCGTTGTGTACTGGGCAAGTAATAAGTAAGTGCTTGATTGTGTAGGGCGGATAACCTGGGCAATGTTGGCAATTTGGTGGCGGGAGATTCTCCATAATATAATAATGAGTAATTTTTGTATGACCGAGACGGAGGCGCGCCAATATTACCTCCTTCTCTCTACAATTCTGGTGACTAGATATAAAATGTTGGACTTTTGGCTTGATTGGATAAAGATGAAAATGCGGAGCGGTGTCCCACTCGCTCTGGCGCAGTATGCTAAGTTGAGAATTAATATAATTTAACACGTCTGATACTGGGCTTGGAAGTTGGTTTACTGAAGGTAATTCTAGGCTCAATTTCGCAAGTCTGTCGGCTTCCTCGTTTCCCGGGATACCTGCGTGTCCTGGGATCCAGAGGAATTTAATACTATTGTTTTTACTGTTTAAATACTTGATTAGCTGTCTGATTTTAAATACTATCGGGTTTCTACAGTCACTAATCGAGGAAATGGCCGTGAGCGAGGCGGACGAGTCTGTGCAAATGACTACTTCCTTAAGTTTTTCTTTTCTGACATATATTAAGCCTAATAAAATGCTGACAATTCCGCTGTGTATACGCTATTTATGTCGGGAAGTCTAAAGTTATTGCTAACTGTGTTTGTGTAGAATGCACCACCGGTTCGGCCGTCGCCCCGTGAACCGTCTGTGTATATGTATGTGTATGTGTTGTGTTGTGCTTTGTGTTCGTGGAAGAGTGTGAGTGTCTCTGACGCGGTGACTGTGTTTTTGTTGTGTGTGAAGAGGCGGTGTGTGTCTGGTGTTGTGTCGAGCCAGTGAGATGTGAGTGGTGGCGTTGGCATTGTGGTGATGTGAGCGATGTTGAATAGTGTGAGTGTTTGTCTGATTCTGTGACTGATAAGCGGGTGTCGTTTTTGTAGTAGTGTTTGTCGTCTAGTGGGTGCGGGGTGATTTAAGATGTGGAATGTTGGGCGTGTGGGGTGTGAACTTGCTCTGGCGTAGAATCTAAGTAATGTGTATTTGCGTCGGCGGCAGAGTGTGGGAATGTTTGTGTCGATGTGTAAGTTTGTGGTGTTGGTGGTGCGGCAGGCTCCAGTCACGATGCGCAAGGCAGCGTTTTGGACAGTTTGCAATTTTTTAATTTGTTTGGAACATATGTCATCAAATAAGAATGCGTTATAATCCAGTACTGGGCGTATCAGGGAAGTATATAGTTGGAGGAGAGTGGCACGATCTGCGCCCCACTCTCGACCAGCCAATGACTTCATAATATTAATTCGTCGCGTACATCTCTGCACTAAATCATTGAAGTGTGGGATGAACGAGAGACGTTATTCCCACATACTTGAATGATTTGACGAAAGGGATAATTTGATTGTTATATTTTAATGGAATGTAGGGTTCCACATATGCAGGTTTCTTTGAAAAAATTAGAGATGCAGATTTACTTGGAGAAATTTCCAGACCCCATTGGTCGCACCATACCTTTATATCAATGAGTACTAGTTGTAACGTTTTGCTGGCTTGATCGACACTCGGGTGCGAGAACCACACCGCCAGGTCATCAGCGTACATTGAAAATTTGAGACCTTTGTCGATCTTATTAATATTACTGAAGATGTCGTTAATCATAATTAAAAATAGGGTCGGGGAGAGGACCGATCCCTGTGGGACACCGTGGTCCTGATTTTGATTTGGAAAATATGTGTTGCCGCACCTTACATTAAAAGTTCTATTTTCTGAAAAGTTTTGGATAAATTTGGCGAGTCGACCTCGAATTCCGGCCTTATGGACCTTTACTAGAAGTGCAGTTTTGTTGACTCTGTCAAACGCAGCTCTCAAATCAAGAAAGAGGGCAATTGTGACCTCTCTCCCTCGAAAGCCGCGCTGGACAGAGTCGATAAGACCAACTAAATTGTCCGCAGTGGAGCGACCAGGTCGAAAACCACTTTGGTGTGGGGTAAGCAAATTATTTGATTCAATATATGTCCTGATGCGTCCGTTAACCATGCGTTCGAATAGTTTACATGCACAACTAGTTAGAGAAATAGGGCGATAGCTAGCGGGAGAAGATTTAGGTTTGCGAGGTTTAAGTATAGGAATTAGCGTACTATTATGCCAAGATTCAGGGAAAGTGCCGTCAAACCACATGGTATTGAAGGCTGTTAGTAAGTTGGTGAGACCAGTCTCTGTCAAGATTTAAAGAAGGAGTAGTCAATTTGATCTGGCCCTACAGAAGTTTTACCACATTTACCTATAGCGTACGTTAACTCTGAGTTGGTAAAAAGAGAGTTGTATATTTCTACGTTATTAGAGTCAAAGCTAATAGATTGAAATTGATCGTTAAGTTGGTTAGCAAAAGTTGGTGTACATTGTTGCGTTGATGATATGTTAGCGTAGTGTTGTGCAAATTGTGTTGCCACCTCTAGGGGAAGCGTGTAAGATGTGTTGTGTATTTGTAAGTGTGGGATTTTGTATGCCGGTGGTCTTTTATTTGAAAATGATTTAATTAATGTCCAAATTTTTGAGAGGGAGGTAAATCGATTAAAGGTAGATGAGAATTCCTGCCAAGACTCTTTTTTTGCTTTGTCAATGATTGTTTTAGCCAGAGAGCGAGTTTTCCGTACTTCGTGTTCGTTTTCTGCAGTTATACAAGCTTGAAATTTTCGAAATGCTCTTTTCCGGAGGGCAACAGCTCTTTGACATTCTGTGTTCCACCACGGGGCAGTACGCTGCCTCGGGTGGTGTTGTGTGTGTGTGCGTGTGTGTGGGATGTGCTAATGTGCTGATGCGAGAATAGTGTTTAAAAATGTGTTAATGTCGGTCTGGGAGTCTGCGGGGTGACTAGTGTCAATGTGTTTTTGGAAGGAGGACCAATCGGCTTTGCGAAGGTTCCATCTAGGGAGAGAGTAAAAATTTGTCTGTCCTGAAGGGACTTGGAGTTCTAAGTGAATTGGGTGTACCGTCTGAGAGTGCCAGCACTGGTCTGAGCATGCGCAGATCAATAACGCACACCATAACATTAATAATTTACGACTTTCTGTCCTGAATTGGTGCGATGTAGGACCATTTTTGAAAAGAAAAAAGAAACTGTATTAAAAAATATAATAAAATCGTGTTCTGAAATTTTTCCGAAGGTGAACTATTTCCTTTAAACGGCTAAACGTTTTAGCAATGACAAAGGGAAAATGTCCATGCCTCCTGCAATTTTCGCACATAATCCTATTCCGAACTCCAGACAAAAAACGTTAACATTTCATTCCAACTGGCCATTTGTGCGTTCAAGTTGGGGAGGGGACAATAATATATTTGTTTCTGTTGAGCAATAAGTTCCATGAATAGAGGTAATTCGTCTCGATTCGTCACAAATAGTATATCCGAAGATAATGATAATATAAACCATAGTATAAACATTTCAGGTATCAATATATCTAATTCTGCACCTTCAAATGGTTCCGCAAACTTGTACGGGCAGTCCGTACAAGTTTTTGGAGGTTCGCCAACTTGTACGGACACTGTCCGTACTGTCCGTAGTGGTGGCGACGCCCATGGCTTCGGCTGTAGCTAAGATCGGAACGGAAACAGTGCAGCTCTCGGCTGGTGTAGGATGGGGTCCGAGCTAACTTGTGTTTGTCGCACGTGGAATAGGAGAGAGCGACATGTGTCCAATAGATGTGCACTTTGTGTTGAGAATCCGATGCTTTAACATTTGTGAGAGCCCAGTCTGTGAAAGTTTAGAACGTCTTAACAGAGATTCCGCCTGGCGGCAACCTTTTTGCAACCTTTGAGTTCTGCCGAGTGAAGATTTAACGTGTAATTGCATTAGTTAATTGTTTAGTTATCCAATATGGAAGGCGGCCAGTACCTAAACTAAGATTACCACCGTTGCACGATGCTGAGTTGGTGTATTTTTGACACCTGAACGCGTGGCAAAGCCATGCAAATTGGAAATATGTTTCATACGTTCCCCGTTGAGAGCTCTCGATTGCCACCGTTCGCGTCTCGATTTAACCACCGGTTCATCATCAGCAGAGGTAGACGCCCGCTGGTGAAGAGATAAAGCGACTTCCAACATTTTTTTAGATCGAAATGTGTTGGCTGCTCAGCTGAGGTGTCGGTGAGGTTTCTCCTCGGCGTCAGCGGAGGATTTTCAGACGGCCATTTTGTGTTGGTGATCTGCCTTGCGTTCTTATAGGCGCCACACTCTACGCTGTGTTATTGACAAGCCCCTGATGGCTGATATATTTTGTTATGCCACGTCCTACATGTCAGTGGCGGTTCTTCCATTGAGGCAGATGAGGCAGTGCTTTACCTAAATTAGCCAAACATACAAAGTATAATTTGATATTCCCTAAATGTTCAATAATTTTAGTAGGATTATAAGAAATGAAATATTTAATAGACAAAATAATTTTCCAAACAGTTAAAACGCGTCTCATTTTCATGTTATTCCAATATGTGTGTTGGTATTGATAGGCGCAAATCAGCCTAGACATTGCAATTTAGCATTGTGAAAGCTTGGGCTGTGAGGACTGACTCACAGCCCAAACGCGTGTTTCGCCCAGATCTTTGGCTGTTTTCACCGAGCGCTTCCGTTCCGGAGAAATTAGATGCGGCGTCAACGCGGCAGCAGCAAAGGACCTTTGTGACAGGCGCCGTGCCCGTGATTACAATGTTTCGGGATATTTTGAATGCGGATCTTTTTCTAAGATTTCATATATTTTTTAAATCTCCCTTTAATGGCAGATATCATTAACTTATGTAATGGTTACATATTACTGCAAGGAGATCGGCGGGCCGTCCAGACTTGGATTATAAATAGGACATTATATTTCGATGCATTTTTCTCAGCCGTGTTCGTCGCATATACCTAATGGTTTTATGTGTAGGCTCTGAATCCTATTCTTAACATGCAGTCGCACGATTCTTGCCAACCGACAGAAAGAAGAGTCAAATCGAAAGCCTTACGTGCCACGTGCCTTACGTGATACGTCCGTGTGTAGCGGTGAAGAATTAATCGTGGTAATTTGCACATCACCACTAGACCCCTGGCGCCGCCACTGCTACATGTGTTCGAGTCTCGCAGAGTACGAGTTGGTCTTTGGAATAGTTTGAAACCTTGAAGTTGATAGGGGAGCCTTCGACTCGCTCTTCACCGAAGTCGTTAATGCATGCGAGGACAGTCCTCTGTTCGAATACTGTTTGTTGTTCCTTATTGCAACGAACACGAATTTAGCAACGAAGCCCTTCAGACAACCACTGTCCCTACATGCTTGTCGGACCTCTCAGTCAGCTCCGTTCGTGTGTTGATTGCCCGACGGCACCTTGGCTCTGCCGATGAACGCCTTATGGCGCTGCCTCCCATGCAGTCACATGAGTGCTGATGTGTCCAGGAAAACAATCAAACTGAGCCAGTTACGATTTTATAGATGTAAAAGTGTTCGAATGTTGCACATGAACGAACTGTCAAAAAAAGTGTTTTGATCACCGTAGGAAGACAATTTGTATGCAGCATTTTCATCAGGGCTTTGTGATCATTCGGTGATGCCGTCACGACGGCATCTAGGAGACGCCGCTCTCCACAGCGCGCGAGACATGAGAGCCAACCGATCGGTGCTCAGATCAGATCAACAACATCACCGGTGTACTAATGTATATTTGTACCGTAAGCCTTGGGCATCGCGTATATAGATCGCCTCGATTGCTCAGGCGCCGACAGTAAAGCATGGTCTATCATCTGGCAGCCATCATCTGGCAGCTCGGTGGTAACTGAGGCGGCTCCTGGCCGCGCAGGGCTTGCTGCACGTCAGTCTAGCCAGCACTGACTGACGGACCGTCACCGGCTGTCACCGGATCTAGCAGACAGGGCGGCGTCTGTCATCAGTTCTGACAGACGGGCGTTATCAGTCATCTGTCATCTGGCCTTCCGTCGCTGTCCGGCGGCAGTGGTTCCGCCAGGTGAGAGCTTCGCTAGCTTTGCGCTTCTGAGCTTCGCCAGCCGATCTTCGCCGGCTGTGAGCTACGCCAGCTGAGAGCTTGGCCGACAGCTGAATCATCTCTAGCTCTGCCCGGTCCTGCAGGGGAGCCACTGACGATGGGCAGCCCCCTCAACGTGCCCGCTCCCTCCTCAGTACATATGCATGCTCCTGAAGTTGTCCTTATTCTTGAACTGCGAACCCCAGGAGCCGTTGTCCTTGGCTTTGGAGTCCTGCTGACCCTTGGCCGCTGGCGCGGGGGCCGGTTTCCTGTAAGCAGATGCACGGTGTTAAAACCGAAACGCTTCGATGGCCAAGTGTAGTTAGATAGTAAACATTGCACGAAACGTAAAAGTTGCAGGACGATACCGCCTGACGGGAACTTGACATGCTTGCGTGTCAAGACGTTTGCACGTAATTACTTTTGATTTTCTCCAACTGATTGACAACAGTTATATAACTGTTAGCAGCAACTGCAACTGTTAGCAGCACTGTTAGCAACTGTTGCAGAGCATAGCATGGCTGTGACCAAAAGGAACGTGCTGCTCGTTTTAACTGGTTGGCCATCGGGAGCACAACTTGTAACAGCATTTGTTTTTTTATGGAAAACAACATAAATCCCTGAAACCGTTTACAAACATGCCTTCTGATTATGCCTTCTGATTAGTGGGTATGTCAGTCGTGAGAGTTATATAACTCTCACGACTGACATACCCACTAATCAGATTGGCATGTTTTTAAACGGTTTCAGGGATTTATGTTGTTTTCCATAAAAAAAAAATGCTGTTACAAGTTGTGCTCCCGATGGCCAACCAGTTAAAACGAGCAGCACGTTCCTTTTGGTCACAGCCATGCTATGCTCTGGCACTCACGCCGAGCGGTACACATATACAGATACAGATACAGATACAGATATAGATACAGATACAGATACAGATACAGATACAGATACATATACAGACACAGAAACAGACACAGACACAGACACAGACACAGACAGATACAGATACAGTATTCGCATCCTCCATTACACTCACTTGACAGGCATGGCTGCCCTCAGTCCGTTGGTGGTGGCGGCCGCGGCCGTAGCGTACTTGGGCCCGTTGCTGTGGCCCATTGTGGCGCTCTTCACCTAGTCGAGCTTCTCTGACTCGCTGACTCGTACGGCTCGCTGACTCGCTGACTCGTACGGCTCGCTGACTCGCTGACTCGGTGGCTCGTTGACTCAGTGAGCTGCTTCGAGGAAGATTATCCAATCGCAAGGAAAATTCGTTTGAGTTTCTCTCACGGCGTCCCTGCGAACGAGAAACGCAAGCATCTGAAGACCGTGCAATCAGAACCGTAGATAATGCTCATGCAGTTTGGTAATTGATAAACATGATGAGCAGTTGTTGGTCTCGTTTGTCGCGACGTGTCACCTTTGTGAATGTGTTGCCCTGCATTGCCGACTGGATTCAGCGTTAATATCAGGGGATGTGACGTCACACCCGACCTAGACAGTCGGACAATTGAGAAACCTGGCCAGAGACGGAAAACGAACAGTGGCTGCTCGGGCCAGATTGCCATAAAATGAAAGCAGCGCCAGACCTCGGCACGATGGTGCAATGGTGGTATGACGCCACGATGGCAGGCAACTCACCGATCAATGCACTCGTTGCACCAGTGCCAGCACCTCCCGCTCTAGCTTGTTACCGCAATTGGCCTGGCGGCTGCCCTTGCTGCTGGAGATGCTTCCGAGTCTGCAGAACAGGTGGGAAGGCTTCAGGTCAGAGGCGAACAGCAGCTTACTGCGACACAGCACCACTGGCGGATCCAGGGGGGGGGGGGCATCAGGGGTGAATGATCCCCCCCCCCACCACAGGAATCTGGGGGGGGGGGGGGAGCATTCAATACCAGTATGCTCCCCCCCCCCGCGCGTTCCCAATTTATCGTAAAATCGTAAAAATTATTTTTGCAGCAGTCAAAATCCAGCTATCCACAGTCAAAAACTGAGAAATTTCGCGTCGCTTCGCGGCATGACAACTTTCGCAATTGCTTATACAAATTTGGAAAATGGGAAAATGAATTCCATTAAGTGACTGGCAGAGGCTCTCCTTGGCGGTAATTGCTGTCACTGACGGATCCAGCGGGAGGGGGCGCATCAGGGGCAAATGCCCCCCCCTAGGAATCTGGTAGGGACATTCAATACAAGTATGCCCCCCCGCGCGTGTCCTGCACTGAACGTGAAAAACAATCATCTGAGGAGAAAACTTCATGAAAGCTGAAGTTTTTTTTCTCGAGTGATTGAATTTGAAGTTTGTATGTATCCCTTTCTTTCAATGATAGACAAAACAGCGCACCTGATGCAATTCAAGCAGCCCCGGTGACACTTAACCCGCTCCCCGCTGGAGGGGCAGAATCTGCCCCCTCCCCCCTCCCCCTCCCGGATTTTCTCAATAAATTGAAAACCATGATAGATGTCAACGTCAAAATTTCAGTACCCAACAAATGCATCAATTCTAAGTCTTCGCCAAATTACAATGAAATTGATGTAGTATTTTGAGAGAGAATGACGTTTTAATGACGTCATGCCATTCTATTGTTGGTGGAAAAACGATGAATGTTTGAACCAGGGCCGCGGAGTCGACATAATTTTAGCAACTCCGACTACGACTCCGGCCTGAAAAAATCAACTCCGATTCAGACTCCGACTCCGGCCTATATCCGTTATTCAATCGCATGCTAAGCAGTATCTGCAATGCCAACTATTTTTTCAGTTTGTTTTTATTCTTAACAGTATGGAGAACAATGCTACGCCGCCCGAGCACGGGCGTGTCGGCCGCGGGTCCAGCCCAGTCGTGCTCGCCTGCAGACGGCGGAATAAAATGAAGATAAGAACGTGAGACCGGCA
This sequence comes from Chirona hameri, assembly GCA_036785665.1. NCBI lineage: Eukaryota > Metazoa > Arthropoda > Thecostraca > Balanomorpha > Balanidae > Chirona > Chirona hameri. The sequence goes on along the minus strand of JAXIVJ010009471.1, from coordinate 27,687 downwards.
CCACTGTGTATGTCTCGTCGAGACGCGTCCGACATTGCGCAGCACGACATACCTGGTTCACCACATGACCTTAAATTACCTTGACCTGAAGTCAAATTTTGAATTTGACTTCGGTAACCTGGTCACCATGGTAATGGTATGATTCGAATCTCCTTGACGAACCGAGCACGATGATGTTAAAATGGGCGGCGCCGTGTGACCGTAAGAGTCGGTGCGTCCAAAGCCCCAATCATCATCAGATGACGGTAACAATTATTTCCAATCTTCATCAGGCGCGAATATACCGCTAGTTGAGTAAACTTTCCACTCGATTTATTTTCCACTCATTTTCTTTCGAAAGGGATGTAAAGTTAATGTCCCTAGGCCGACGACTATTCTACCGAGTACCGACCTAAGTATTCGCCAATTGCCATAAAGTCGACTCAGACTCCGGGCCGGAGTCAGAGTCGGTAATGTTATAGCGACTCCGACTCCGACTCCGGCCAAAACTGCCGACTCAGACCGACTCAGACTCCGACTCCGCAGCCCTGGTTTGAACAATCGTAGAAAATGGTTTTGAAGCAAATTGCAAATGAAAACCGTTAATAGAAAGGAAATGACATTCTCTTCAAAATGGCTACCTCGGATTTGCGAAATTTTGTGTTTTTGACCCCCCCCCCCCTTTTTAAATCAATTTTTTTTGTGTGAATTTGAAGTGAATTTCTTAATCTCGAATACCAAAAAAGGTGACCGGCCCAAATCTGCGGAGAAAAATCTCCCCCCCCCCCACCACGGAGAGAGGCTGGATCCGCCAGTGCACAGCACAGCACAACAGTGTTTCCAAGAGACAGGTCATTAGCCGTAATTGCCATAATACAATACAATTAAAACTTATGAACGTTATTAAGCAGAAAATGGTCTGGGCTAAAATGACAAGCTATTGTGGAAACTCAATTTAACCAGTCGGTTGTATGGGTTCATATCGGTAGACGGTAGATATCGGTTCCGCTTTCGCTTTGGGAACAATATTCATAATAAATATGGCAGGGCGAATTTACGTTCGGCGCGCTATTAACCGGGAACGTCGCTTGGGTACTTTTGTTATGCTCAAGCCCATAGCCATGGAGTTCAACTGATATCAGCCGAGCTAAACATATGGCGCAGTATATACATACATCAGCGAAGTTGGATACATATGTTCTACTCCGACTTATTCAGAAAAGCGTCAACGTGCGAGGATGAGTATTTCTGAATATTTATCGGTAATTCCTATATATAGCCTGAGTGCACATGGGGAACCGATTCCACTCAATCACTCTCAGTATAGCAGATGATCCGAAGAGCCTATGAGCTAGGCAGCGAAGCAGGGATGGCTCAGCGAAGCAGGGATGTGTGTACTCACGCCAGATCGAGCCGCGGAGCCCAGATTTGCCTTCTTGACATTCAAACGGGAGCGGGTGCCACACGGGGAAGAGCTGCGAACCACCAGTCGAGCTGCGCGTGTCGCTCTGGTATGCTCCGCCAGGTCCGCCGGCGTGCTTATAAATACTCCACTCTCTGGGCCGGTTCACGTGGTGGGCCCGCGGACGGCGCGGAGATGCAAACCCGTAGCCGGACCCCGTCCCGCGCCTCCCCTGCGGCGGCGTAGCCACGCCACACGGTCGCTCTGCCGTGCCGTCGTCGTGTGACGAGTGACGGGCTGTGACGGTCTGATGCGTCCGCGGTACCGCCGGCGGGGTCCGGTGGGGTCCAGTCGCGGGTCATGGTTTGCACCTCTCGGCGGTGATCATGTGCCTTCAGTCAGGGGCCGCGTGATCAGCGGTGCCCCCGGTCAGCTCGGTCGGACCGGTTTCAGACGGCGGCTGAAACGAGAGGCCCCGGAGTCAGCTCCGGCTGTGTGCAGTTCACAGACGCGCCCGCGACGGGACTCTTCCGCGATAGGTAGTGAGGCTGCTGGCTGGTTGCCGCTGCTGCACTTCCGTAGCAAACGTTGTATCAGTTTGTCCTTGCCGGCGAATATTGCCCTAGACTGTCTCTCCGTAAGTCAAGAAAGTTGTCACATGCGAAGGATTGTCTTAAAAAGTGGCAGGGCTAGAGCCAGTTTTTGGCGGATTGTTTCCATGTAGACTGTAGTGGCATATAGATTAAAGGGAATGGTTCACCTTTCTGAAAGTTTTCAAATAGGCTAATCAAATAGGCTGAACGTTTTCAAATAGGCCTATACGCTGGTTGTAGTCGAAAATATGAAGTAAGTGCTGCTGAAAACGATGGTGATATTTTTATCTCGAAAATTCACTTAACTTTATACAAACAAAGATTTTAAATTTGGGATGATGTAATTATTAGCTATAGATCGCCGCTGATTGGCTGACAAAGTGTGATTGGCTGAGCAAAAAAAATCGATGTCTGCCAATCAGCGGCGGCACTAGCCTAGACCCCATTTTGCAAACTATAAATTAAATCGCTTAAAAACGGCTAAGTTTTGGGGAAAATGACCTTAGTATTTTCAACATTTCAATAGCGGCCAAAGATAATGGCTATCTCAGTTAAAAACCAATACAAAGGTGAAACATTCCCTTTAACTCTTAAGGGCTTCCGGTAAGTTAAGGTCGAAAGCCATTCGTCTACGTCCGTGTGCAATGCATGACGCGCGTATAATGCCTTACGGTAGGTATCTATTATGATCAATGAGCATGGCTGTTACGTGATCATGTTGGGGGGGGGGGGGGGTAGAGCATTAGAGAAAAACGCATATATAGATATGTCATACAGCAGGTTTACCTTTCCGACATTTACGGTGAAAAGTCACGAAAAGTGTGTGTGGTTGGCCGGTGGGCAGTGAGACTGATCTCGTGTTAAGAGAAACCCAATTCCCCTATGCAAAATGTCTGCGGATTTGAGTTCTTCTCGTCTTAGGATATATTTCCCTCTCTCAGATTTCCCTCATTTAACAATATAAATATAATTCTGGCTAAAATTGGGGGTCGTGTCCCCCCCCCCGCCCCTGTGCTTACGCCTATGTCCTCCGACAGGAAATATGTATATTGTATAGCCATAGGCGTAGGAACAGGGGGGGCAGCCTCCCCCCCAACATTTAGGATTTTAACATTACGCCTATGGGCGTTGCACGGAAAGAATCGATTTCAGAATGCCTCCTGCCCCCCCCCCCCCCCTCCCCTCAACTTGAACATAGTTCCTACGCCCCTGTGTATAACGCTTGAGATGACAGAATCAGCGTCTGAATAGCTTTCTTGGGAGCACGGTTCTTGCTGAGCAATACACATTAAAAGCAATGTTTCACCTTTGTATTGGTTTTTGAACTGAGATAGCAATTATCTTTGGCCGTTATTGAAATGTCTAAATTATTAAGGTCATTTTCCCAAAAACTTATCCCGTTTTTAAGCAATTGAATTTCGAATTTGCAAAATGGGGTCTAGTCTAGTGCCGCCGCTGATTGGCTGACAGCCACTTCAAGATTGTTGGTCCTGGAAGTCAGACGACCTGTATTTCTCGAACCTTGGCGAGTACGATGTAAACAGCTGCCAACGCGATAGGTTGCGGTCCAAGTTGATTTTTTTTGCGTTGTTTGAACTTGAAGTCTCAGTTATGGGTTTATTGTAAACAAAATGAGCTAACTCAATGCCTCGCACTCGTCATTGCGTTCTGTGCGGGAGAAGACACAGTTCCACAATGTTTGTATTTAAGTCGCCAAAATTGTCTGAAATGATTCTGCCATATTTTTGCAGCGTGAAGGTTTTCTCTATAGCTCAATAATGACGTCATCATCCCAAATTTAAAAACTGAATTTGTATAAAGTTAAGTGACTTCGAGAGAAACAATGTCACCATCGTTTTCAGCAGCGCTTACTTCATATTTTCGACTACAACCAGCGTATATTTGACAACTTTCAGAAAGGTGAAACATTCCCTTTAAAGGAAATAGTTCACCTTCGGAAAATTTTCAGAACACGATTGTATTATATTTCTTAATACAGTTTCTTTTTTCTTTTCAAAAATGGTCCTACATTGCGCCAATTCGGGACAGAAGGTCGTAAATTTGTAATGTTATGGTGTGCGTTATTGGTCTGCGCATGCTCCATGGCAGTGCTGGCACTCTCAGACGGTACGGTATATCATATATGCGCCGCATTCCTTCGCCAAAAAGTCAAATATCTTCGGCTGGAGAGTCTTTTCAGCCAAGAAAAGTTGCAGACAAGGATTTCTCAACACGGGCTACAAAACTGCTATTTCTGTTCAAAATCCCATGTTGAAGGTGAACTATTTCCTTTAAAGGAAATAGTTCACCTTCGGAAAATTTATCAGAACATGATTTTATTATATTTCTTAATACAGTTTCTTTTTTATTTTCAAAAATGGTCCTGCATTGCGCCAATTCGGGACAGAAGGTCGTAAATTATTAATGTTATGGTGTGCGTTATTGGTCTGCGCATGCTCCATGGCAGGCTGACACTCTCAGACGGTACGGTATATCATATATGCGCCGCATTTCTTCGCCAAAAAGTCAAATATCTTCGGCTGGAGAGCCTTTTCAGAAAAGAACAGTTGCAGATAGGGATTTCTCAACACGGGCTACACAACTGCTATTTCAGTTAAAAAACCCATGTTGAAGGTGAACTATTTCCTTTAAAGGGATTATACGGGTTTCCGTCCTGAAAGCAAATGCACTCTTTTGCTGTTGTATGAGCTTTACACACGTTTAAGACATATAACAGGGACCTCAATGCTCATTTAGTCCATTATTTCAGAAATTATCAGCGTTAAAACTTGGGCGTTTTTCGAGACTAGTATCAGATAACGAGTATTTGATCGGCACTACTGTCCACCACTTTTATCTTAAGATCAGTTTTAGAGTTTTGAGTTATCTGCAAGTCCTACACTGGATCACAAAATTATTATGCAATTCAAAACTGACGGGACTTTGTATTACTACACACTGTTCGTTGAGGTTTTGAGTTTTTGTGGTTTTATTTTCTCTGGCCTTTAGCGTTGAGAATTTGGTGGTGGCGTATTAATTTTTTGGCATGGAAATTCCTGAAAAATATATAATTTTATGGGAAAACTAGGTAACTGCTGCTGTCGTTGGAACAAAACAAGTTTATTTTCTTTCAAATATTGCTTATTTTATCGGAAATATGCCATACGTGAGGTGTTTTTATTAGCATAAAAGAGATGACTGGCTCTGCCTCAGCCGGTCCTGCAGAAAATACGCGGTGGCATCACCGCGCACTTTGGAATGTCCTTACGTGCAGAAGAGGTCATTTCCAGAAAAAATGTGGCTACCGTGGGACTTCTACCACCTTTATAAGTACGTTTTACTATGTAACTCAATTATTATGGGAAATACCCGTATAATCCCTTTAAGCTACGAAGTTAACGCCATACCGTCTCGGATTTCCCAGCTGAAGTCAGGATGACGTTTGGTTCGTGGGATCTGTAAGCAGTGGCGTAGCCAAGGGGGGGGGGGGGCAAAGGGGCCATGCCCCCCCCCCCCCTGGAGGCCAGGCGGGCCCCTCTGGCGACTGAGCGAGGGCCCCAGTGTTTTGGATGGTGTCAGGTGCCCGCAAAACGCCTTATGTCGCATAAAAAACGTCCACGAACAAATCTAACACGAATAAATAACAGCATTTAAGAGCTGGTATTTATTTCAAGGGCCCCTCAGGCCTCCCAGGGCCTCCAATTCCTTTCGAGGGCCCCTCAGACATTTCGAGGGCCTCCTCAGGCATTTCGAGGGCCCCTCAGGCATTTCGAGGGCCCTCAGGCCAGGCACGTCGCCAGGATTTCGTCCAGGGTGTGTGTGTGTGGGGGGGGGGGGGGCGCCTCGAAAGGGCCCCTTCCCGAGCGTTAACCTCCCCCCAAACAAAAGGATATGAAAAACTCTACGGATTTCGGCCACTTTATTTTGTGAGGTTCAACTTTCTAGGGGCCCTCTGATCTGTCCAGGGGCCCTCTGGTCTGTCCAGGGGCCCTCCAGCCTGCTCAGGGGCCCTTCCGAGCTTGCCAGGGACTGCACTGGCTGCTTTTTCACCCTGCCGACATCCTCAGGGGCCTCTCCGACCTGCCCAGGGGTCCTTCTGTGCTGGCCAGAGGCCCATTCGACGTAATCAGGGGCCATCTGACCTGCTCAGGGACCCTTTTGGTCTGGTCAGGGGCCCCTTTGACATGCACAGGGGCCCTTTGAACTTCCCAAGGGCCCTCTGGTCTGCCCAGGAGCCCTCCAGCCTTCTAAGGGGCCCTTCCAACCTGGCAAGAGACTGCGCTTTCTGTTTTGTCGCCTTGTCAACATGCTCAGAGGGCCCTTCGACCTGCCCTGGGGCCCCTCCGTGCTGACTAGGAGCCCATTCGGCATGTTCAGGGGCCCTTTTGGTCTGGTCAGGGGCCCTCTGACATGCACAGGGGCCCTTTTAATTTCCCAGAAGCCCTCTGGTGCTGGTCTGTCCAGGGGCCCTCCAGCCTGTTCAGGGGGTCCTTAAGACCTGGCAAGGGACTGCACTGGCTGCTTTGTCGCCCTGCCGACATGCTCAGGGGCCTCTCCGACCTTCCCAGGGGTCCCTCTGTGCTGGCTCGGTGCTCATTTGACGTGTTCAGGGGCCCTTTGACCCGCTCAGGGGCCCTTTCGGCTTGTCCAGGGGCCCTTCTGACATGTACAGGGCTCTGCTGAACGTCCAAGGGCCCTCTGGTCTTTCATAAAGGGCCCCGGTGCCCCTAAAGAACCTCTGAAATGCTCTAAACTCTTAAAGACCACGCTTCGCGTAGTCCATGAGCGTGGTCTCGTCGGCCCTTTTCGGTGCGCTGCGCGCTGCGCGCCCGAAAAGGGCCCGCCGGGCCTCCAGGGCGGGAGGGGGGGGGGGGGGGGGTAGCCTCCCCCTTGGCTACGTGCCTGCCTCAGGCCTACCGAGTTAATGTTATCGACTTTTAAGCGTTGGTTACAAAATGATCTGTCCGATCTCCTATTTCCCTAAATATGGCAGCATTTGGTAGCATAGCCAACGAGCTACAATAACAGCGCAAGCCCTCGTGTGGATGCGCGTGAAGTTATTGTGACGTTAGGACAAAATGTATTGGGGTCTGGACGTTTGGAAGAAGACGTTTGGGATGGGTGGTGGTGGTGGGGGGCACGGAAGTTTTTTTAGGGGGAATCCCAAAGTCTCACATTTCTGAAAACTCATCAGATTTTGCTTGCTTATGCATTGATAGCTGATTTAAAACAAACTTTCCTTAGATAAAGTTGCTTAGATTTTCTTATCAGGAAATGTGTACATTTTGTGCTGATTTCAGGCGGTTTGACGGCTGCTATGGCCCCTTTTCCCCTGGATCTGCCAAGTTTTTTTTAGGGGGGGAATCCCAAAAAGTCTCACACATTTCTGAAAACTCATCGGATTTTGCTTGCTTATGCATTGATAGCTGATTTAAAACAAACTTCCTTAGATAAAGTTGCTTAGATTTTCTTATCAGGAAATGTGTACATTTTGTGCTGATTTCCGGCGGTTTGATGGGTTTGATGGGATATAAATTGTTTACCCCCAAACTCGAACCCTAGATCCGCCAGTGTGTGGGCCCCCAATTGGCTCCGAGGGCCCCTCTGATCCCGTTTGCCCCCCCCCCCCCCCCCCTGGCCGAAATCCTGGCTACGCCCCTGTCTGTAAGATCACGGATTCGTCACCAAACCATGTTACCAGGCGCTTCGTCACCAATGGTATTAACATTTGCGTTCTACGCGAGTAGGTATTCTTACCAGCCTCTACGGTATTTTGTCATCAACCGAAGAGATAAGTACTTATTTTCGAAATGTCAATTTCGCCCAACATACTTGGCTCCGTGATGTAGGTTATATTCGGCGCCTTTAATATGTCATCCAGCTATTCCAGGAAGATCTTAGTTCTTACACTGTATCACTCATCACATATCGCTGGCCGCTGGGCGCCATCGAGGTAATAAGCAGCACCTGTTCACCACTGCAGCATGACATTCCAAAAGATATAATATATGCTTGAAGTATATAACAGTGGCAGTCTTGTCGGTTCTCATCGCTATCCAGCCCGCGCGGCGATCAGAAGGTAATGCAGGCATTTCCAATCGGCTGCACTGGGATTAGAAATGCTTGGATGAGCGAGTACGGGCGCGAGCAGTGGGTAGAGGATCAGCGAGCTTTATGTATGCGGGAGAAAAATGCCTATTATACTTATTGTATACACTAATTTTTAGTCAGGAAGATAATATTATGCTTGCTTTATACACGTAGTGGACGTTTTTTTTAGTCCGAACCTTTGACTGCATGCATGTCTTGGATAAAAGCCCTGCGCGCACAGGTTGTTGCGTGGGCGGCCTGATCCGTACCACCCGAGAATGCAAACACCATGTTAACCTATTCTACGTGGTGGGTGGGTTCTACAGAGTACAGACTACATCAATTTACGCTAACTTAACAAAAAATATGTATCCATATTTGCTTAGGTTTAGGCTTGACGTCAATAGCCCAAATACGATAATCAGACGGATCTGTCAGTTGGTGTTTATGGATTATTCATGGTCAGTCCCGGTTGACGTTTCTACGGACCGGGGTCGGATCTGAGTCAGTCCCGCATCGCACAGATGCCATGCGGTGCAGCATGACACCGCAGAACAGCGTTCGTCGCCTGCAGACTGCATTTCGGAGTTGGTATCTAGCACGTCTATTATCTTTTCTTATTCACCGAGTTTCAACTCAAAGTTTATCAGTGATTCGAGATACATTTAATCAGCGGTTGCTGTCTTATGCTAGTCCAATTTGTCACCTAACGCTGTCATCGGAAGCAACTCTTAGAAGTTAGAACTTAGTTTGCACTTTTAGTTTGGACGTATTTCTGAAATCAGAGGCCTTCGCTAAGCCGAGCTTGTTGCGTACACCCTCACCCCCAACGTTATATCGCGTACTGCCTGTTAACCGTGAGGGTTTCAAGTTGATGTATTTTGTCACAATGCCTCGGCACGATACTCCTAGCTCATTGATCTGATCTGATCATCACCGGCCTCTGCCACTACCGCAGATCATTTCCAGTCAAGAGCAGATAGTAAAAACCGTATTTGAGTGCGAGCCCTTGTCTACGCGAAATTCCTTGCCTTGCATGGCAGACTGAAATATAGTCGAGCGGGCGTGCTAATTATCTGAGCTACGAGTATAACGGTCTGGAAACACGACACGGGCATTGGCATCAGACATTGGTTGTTGGTTTCCGGCCATATAGTTTGCAAAATGCAGGGTATGCCCGATGAGGCTGGAAACTGCAGGTTCCACCAGTCCGGCAGCCCCGGACTAAACTGTTTGAAAGGCGACATGAAGGCGACATTCCAGTGTGCCCGATGAGGCTGGAAACTGCAGGTACCACCAGTCCGGCAGTCCCGGACTAAACTGTTTGAAAGGCGACATGAAGATGACGTTCCTGTGTGAATGCTTGAAATTATTCAGGTTCCACCAGTCCGGTCCTGTGAGTAGTGACTCCTCAACTATCAGATCAGAGCCGAGGCCTCCGCCCGACGCGGGGCCCAGCAGCAGCAGCAGCAGCAGCAGCAGCAGCAGCAGCTGCAGCGAGGGCAGCGCGCTGACCAGACGGCCGCTGTCCTTCACCGGCACCTGCGCAAACACGACCCGTCACAACTCACAGGAGTCACAACTCACAGGAGTCACAACTCACAGGAATCACAACTCACAGGAGTCACAACTCACAGGAGTCACAACTCACAGGAGTCACAACTCACAGGAGTCACAACTCACAGGAATCACAACTCACAGGAGTCACAACTCACAGGTGTCACAACTCACAGGAGTCACAACTCACAGGAGTCACAACTCACAGGTGACAGGAGTCACAACACACAGGAGTCACAACTCACAGGAGTCACAACTCACAGGAGTTGGCAGCGGCTGATCACGAGCCTGATGCGTGACCGCAGACAGCGTGCCGTAGGCGTAGGAATAGTGAGGTAGGGGGAGCTGGTCACGGCCCTCACGTTTTGGTCAGGATTTTTGCAAAACACAAATATTTTACTTTGCTGACAGATAAAGGTATCTTGCTGACAGATAAAGGTATGTGATACGTTGGTTTATTTGACAGATTAATCGAGGATACTCATGCTTTGTTTACAACAGTCCTGCGTAGAAAATGAAAGGTCAGGTTTATGACACATCCCAACATAAAAGGGAGCGCTTAAAGCTCAATAACTCAAGAAAACAAATATGTGTGTTTTTTTACATTTTAGGAGTTAATTGGTGTCGGATGGAAAGCGATTTTGATGAAGCTCTGACTCTCCAAAGATGACATGTATTCTTCCCCGGAAATGCGTTCCCCGTCCTCCAGAGCCTCGTCGTCCTCCTCCAGTCTTCCAGTCCTCATCCAATCCTCCTCCAGAGCCATGGGATTGAACTTTGCCTTTCCCCGACTTGTTGTTTATGTATCTCGGTCAGAAGATTTACCCATGACGGAATTAGCCCCGTTCTACCACTTTGTTTCGTCCACTACTGCAACTCTCAAGTGTTGCACTAGAAGTCTATGCCGATGGATGTTGCATCATGACGCCGGATCCCATGCTCCACTTGCTCCTTGCCATCTGCCACCCCCATCTCCGTGCACGTGTTCCTCGTCTCCGTGCACGTGTCCTTATTTCCGTGCACGTGTCCTGTGTCGCTGTGCATATCACCAATGCAGAGCGGGTTGTCTGCGGCAGCAGCGGTGGGGTGGGTTATACCTGTGCAGCAGTCGGCGGGCCGGGTCGGCCCGGCTCGCCTGGCCGCCGTATCCGGCCGATCGCGGTCACGGCGCGGCCCACGTGTCCTCGGACCTCAGACGCTGCCTGATGAAACGCTGACGTAAAGCTGACGCAAACCACGCCCCCCGCGACGTCACAGGCCCGTCTGCCAATCAGCGCCGCCATCTGTTTTCGGTCAGCGGCGGCGGCGGCCGGCAGCAGGCCACTCACGGCGGCGGAGACGGGCCCGCGGCCTTTCGGTGCTGGAAAGCGGACCCGTTCGGGCAGTTTGTATATATCTCCTTCCCTGATGCCGTGCTCACAGAAGGTCACACGAGATGTGCCTGGAGACGCATCAAAACATGATGCACTGATGACGTCAAACCCGATCCCAAGAACACTTCCTCCTTGTTGTTTGTATGCACTAAACTGGTTAAATTCCAGCAACTCTTCCCCGTTCTGGTGCCGGAACAATAGGGTTCGGTGCTGTTTTTATCTTGCCGTTATCACAAACCGTTTCGACTCCTGCATTCGTAAATAGTCATCAATGTTTTATCTTTTTGCCGTCTTGCCTTTGTTGTAATATTTTACGTGTCGGGGAGGAGGACAGGAAAAGGCGAAGATGGCTGGTTCTAGAAATATGCCTTGCAGGGCATATTTTAAGGATTTTCCACTGCGTCCCATAATGAAAAAGGGCACACCCTGTTGTCGGAAAGGGCACCCTTGGTAGGCTGAAAAAGGGCACTGTGCGCACAGGTTGTTTGCAGACAAGTTGTTTGGGGGTCAAAACCAACAAATTCCGTTAAAATTCCAAGCAGAGTCGCTAGTGCAGGATGCCACCCCTCGTGTTTTCGTAAATAACTAGCATGTCGTTTGATGTTACTCTTATTGGTAGAGGGTCATCCTACATACCTCCAAATGAGATAGAGGATCACAAGCGGTTCCCGCCTGCTTCGCTGTCCGAAGAGGCGACGTCGTTGGCGTCGGTTGTGCCGTTTTTGGTGATGGCGAAAAAATATGTTCTTTAGAGGAAAATTTCATGAAATAAAGTCAAATAAAGAATGAAATAAAGTGAAATAAAGTAAAAAAAAGAGTTAAGTAACTTATTTGGGGTTACACTAAATCGTTCGAAAGTTGCATTTATCAACATGTGATCCGTCAAACGGGAGTGCGTTTCAAGCACAGTATGTTCTTCGAGAATAGTTACTTCGGAACCAATATTCGGTGGCTATTGCAAGCTTTACCAACCCGAATTACGCCGATCAAAATAGGTATTACAGCGTTTTATTAAAACTTTATTTACAACTTTCTTGTTTGTAAATACACGCTAATTTTGGGTATATATTGGTCAAAAATAACTGCGCTTCACAGCTGTATAACTTATATTATTGAACACCCTCAGGTTTTGGCGGCATGACGCTGTAATCAGGAAAAAATGGCCAATTTTATATCCCAAGTCGATTTAAATGCATAAAGACTGAGCAGTAAGTTTCAGCTTTACATGCATTATAAAGCCGGTACATTTGTCTACACAATTGCATATGTTTCATGACTTTCGCTTTAGGTGCGATAGGTTCCGAGTTCTGACATTAATCGTGAACAACGTTGTACAACCATCATATTTACATGATTTCGCTGTTTACTTTGCACGTGCCACGCGCTGATCGCCGCCCCACATTGCATGCGGCAACCGATGCATTTATCTACACGCCTGTGTTTATCCCGTGCCGATCGGACTCTAAATTACCGAGATATCGACCTGGGATTGGATCCATGTTTTCTTTTTTTTTAATCGCATTTAAAGGGACTGCCCCACCTTAACATTATATTTGAGTTGAGATAGCCATGTTGTTGGATTTTCATTGAAATATATTAGAGTAGCAGTTAAAACAACCACGTATGTCTAATCGAAAAGAAATTCGAGCTTGGTCTTTACAATTGTAACAAATAAACCCTACTTGTATTTGAATACGGGTCTAAAGCCGATGACGTCGTCTCTCTTTAAGAAATAGTGATGGTAGTCGTCTTGTTTTAAGGTGAACCTTGGCGATATTTGCTACGTTTCAATGGTTTGGTAATTGGTTTGTTGTTGTTGTTGTTGAGGGTTAGGGCGCATAGCCTAGTAATTGTTTGTTTTGTATTCAAAGCGCCAGAATTGTCTCGAAATAATTGTGCCATAATTTGGCAGCGTAAAGGATTTCTGTGTAGCTTTCTAGAGCTAAATATTGGGCGCCATGTGACCTTCGTTGCCGGAGCGCCCCTAAACCCCAATCATCATCATAGAGCTAAATATGACGTCATCAACCCAAATATTAAAACTTAACTTTTTATGAAATTGAGCACTGTTTGCCTGAAACAAATGTCATAATCGTGTTAGGCAGCAATTACTTCATATTTTGCACTACAAGCGGCGTACATTTGACAACTTTTGGGAAGGTGGGACAGTCCCTTTAACCCGGCTGTCACTGGGGTATATTCTGTAACTCGACTCACTGGGGGGGGGGGGGGGGGGGTTAGCCCCCCTGATATCTTCAGAACCAATGATCGCAGCGGGACGCTCAAGGCGGCATTCGAAAACGATCAATGAGATAAGCCTAACGCAAACTTAAAAAAAAAAATTAAAGTCACATGTCAGGTCACGGTCAAGTCAAACGTCAAAATCGAGGTATTTGAGTTTATGGACAATACTTGCCATCCATGGCCTTCGATTGCGCCTATAATCACCCAAAATGCTGTCAAAGGTATGATACATATCCCACATGAGCTAAAGTGAGATTGTTGGAAAAAATCAAGGTCAAGGTCAGGTCACAAAAGGTCACTACACACAAACTATCTACAGAAGTCATGCAGCACATGTTTTATGGATGCTTTTACGCGTATAATTCGATAGCGGTAGTCATTTTACCACCTGACTTCATTTACGTGAAGTTAGTGTCAAGTTCAGGTCAAGTTCAGGTCACTGAAGGTCAAAATTTGAAATTGATAAATCGAAATAAAAAGGCATGTTTCTATATCAGTGTTATCTAAAAAAAACAGTGCTGGCATTTATTTGTCTGTATCCGGTCAATAAAAGCCAAAAAACGCAATTTCAAAATATGACGTCATGATTTGTCCATACTTTGTCATGACAGTCAAAAAAGATGATATCATTTTGAAATTTGTTATGGTAGTTGCCCATATGTCGTTATCTGACATATATTCCGGTTTTTTCAATATCTTTGAAAAATTTGATTTTGTGAGCATTTTTTTAAAACAAAAAATTGTGAAATTTTTGGGGTCAAAAACCAAAACAAATGAAATTTCGAGATAGCTGGTTTGTAGAACTTTCAATTTACTACCTTTTAGCGTTTTTCGATTGCATTTTGCTTCAAATGCGGCATTTGTACGGCCTGGCAAAGTTTAGCCGATTTTGGTGTTAAGATCGTGTTTAGTGACGTCACTGAATTCACTATATCTCAACAAAATTCTGACGAAATTTTCTAATTTTGTTCTCAAAAGATGTAAAAATGATGCCCGGATAGGTACTGTAAGTTTGGCGTCGATATCTGCATTAGTTATTGAGATATTCATAATATTCCTAAGGGGGGGCTAAAAAAATCCCCCCAGTGACTCGCGGGTTAACCCTCGCCCTACTGCAGTCCTAAAACGACCAACCAATCTTGCTGAAATTTTCAGTAGCTAAGTATACAACAATTATACGTATGATGTAAAAATTTCATTGAAATTATTGATTAGAAATTTGGGAAATAATGATGTTTTGATGACGTCATGTTGGTGGAAAAACGATAAATGTTTGAAAATCGTAAAAAAACAGAGTTTTGAAGCAAATTGCAAACGCAATAAATCAAAGATACAAAATGTCATTTTCTTTAAATGTCAATCTCGGATTTGAGAAATATTGGGTTTTTGACCCCCAAAATGAACAAAAACTGTTTCTTTTTGGGAAAAATCACCACAACATCAAAATTTTAAAGATGTAAAAAACGGAATATATGTGATAGAACTGAGTTTGGACAATACTCAAACCAAATTTCAAAGAAAAATAAAATATAAAAAACTTTTTTGGACTTTTTTGACCAGATACGAATAAATAATTACATTTTCTGTATTTCTGAGACAAAAACTGGTCTAGGAACATGTCTTTTTATTTACATTTATTAATTTCTCATTTTGAGGTTTTCTGACAGAGCAAAATCGCTGTTCTGGACGTGGTAAATCCGAGGTCATTCACTTGACCTGGAAGGTCACCCTTTGATCTGAAACCTACAAATCGCATACTGTTAGATTCCTCTCATGACATGCAACAAGCTGGTTCTTACCGCATTTATCTAAGTTGCTTGGTTTGGAAGTTAACAGCGGGGGATGTCGCCCCCCCCCCGTAGCTCGAAGGCGAAAAAAGCTCCCGTAGGGCGAGGGTTAAAAACTACTGAAGCCTGAGTCTGCACCAAAAAGACATATCGATGGGCCATGACCGCCATGATGCGGCATCACCTTATCAGGATTTAGGGACGGCCGGTATTCGTTGCGGCACTTTGCTGAGGGGCGGCACGTGGCTGAAGGCGCCACACTAGGCTGATGGGGCGGCATCTATCTGAGGGGCGGCACCTGGCTGAGGGGTGGCACCTGACTGTAGGGGCGGCACCTTGCTGAAGGCACCTAGCTGAGGGGCAGCACCTGGCTGAAGTGGCGACACCTTTCTGAAGGGGCGGCACCTTTCTGCAGGGGCGGCACTTCTCTGAAGGGGCGTCACCCGGCTGAAGGGGGCGGCACCTGCTGAAGTGCCGCCCCCTTCTTCTTCTGAGGGGCGGCACCTGGCTGAATGGGTGGCATCTGGCTGAAGGGGCGGCACCCGGTTGAGCGGGAGGCATCTTTTTGAGGGGCGGCATCTTTCTGAGGGGGTGGCACCAGGCTGAAGGGGCGGCACCCGGTTGAGGGGGCGGGATCTTTTTGAGGGGCAACACCTGGCTGAAGGGCGGCGTCCTTCTGAGGGGCGGCACCTGGATGAAGGGGCGGCACCTTTCTGAAGGGGCGGCACCTGGCTGAAGTGGCGGCACCCGGCTGAAGGGGCAGCATTTTCTGAGGGGTGACACCTGCTGAAGGGGCGGCACCTGGCTGAAGGGGCAGGACCCGGTTGAGGGCGGCATATTTTTTTTAGGGGCAACACCTGGTTGAAGGGCGGCATCTTTCTGAGGGGGCGGCACCTGACTTGGGTGGCGTCCGGTCAGTGGCGGCACATGGGTATGAGACGGCGCCTCGTCGAGGGCGGCACCTAGACGGTGGCGGCACATTGGGACGTCCAAAAAAGTGGTGCGACTAGTCTGAATGGCCTGTTAGGCGTCGACGCCCCTGAGGACACACACACATACACAGACGTCTTCTAATTCACTAAATTTGTAGCGTTCGTGTGTTGTGTGTGTGTGCGTGTGCGTGTGCGTGTGCGTGTGCGTGTGCGTGTGCGTGTGCGTGTGCGTGTGCGTGTGCGTGTGCGTGTGCGTGTGCGTGTGCGCGTGTGTGCGTGCGTGCGTGCGTGCGTGCGTGCGTGCGTGTGTGTGTGTTTGTGTGCGCGCGCGCGCGCGTGTGTGTGTGTGTGTGTGTGTGTGTGTGTGTGTGTGTGTGTGTGTGTGTGTGTGTGTGTGTGTGTGTGTGTGTGTGTGTGTGCGTGCGTGCGTGCGTGCGTGCGTGCGTGCGTGCGTGCGTGCGTGCGTGCGTGCGTGCGTGCGTGCGTGCGTGTGTGTGTGTGTGTGTGTGTGGGGGGGGGGGGGGGGGGGGGCGTGGGGGGGGGGGGGGGGGCGTGGGTGGGCGTGGGTGTGTGTGGGTGTGTCCTCATTTCTTTAAAGACACGCACAAGGGTCTTACGCTAGTCTGAGAGGCCCTTTGCCAGATATCGGAGGGTCCCATGCCGGTCTGAGAGGGCCTTCAGGGCACTAGAAAGCAAGACCCTCATGGTACTGGAAGGGCACAGGGCAGCAGGCAGCGCACAAGAAAAGACAGGACAGGACACAGGGTACCGGGCAGGGAACTGGGCAGCCTATTTCCGAAATGTATATTATAAATCGGCATGCCATGCCCGCCAGCTTTTGAGAAGCTCATATCTCTGCAACCGCACGTCCGATTGGCAAGCGGGATTCTTTGCTGGGTAGCCCCATCCACCCTAACCTGTTTGAGACCAGTGCCGACTCACGTGGGTGACTACCACTGCGCGTGGCGCGTGCCGCGTCAGGGGTGTGCAAAGTGTTTTGGACAAAAACTTTGCGTTTTCAGAAACCGGGCAGGGCACGTGTCAGGGCACGGCATAGGGCAGGGCACAGGGCAGCGCACAGGGCAGGGCACAGGGCAGGGCACAGGGCAGGGCACAGGACAGGGCACAGGGCAGGGCACCGGGCAGGGCACCGGGCAGGGCACCGGGCAGGGCACCGGGCAGGGCACCGGGCAGGGCACCGGGCAGGGCACCGGGCAGGGTACCGGCCAGGGCACCGGGCAGGTTCATGTGTCGCCAATGTTTTCCATGTTGAAGCTCAATCAAATTTGGTGACATTGCATACCTACAAATATGACAATCCTGAGACCATGGATTAGGTACTTCGTCATGCTGAAAATTATGGGTTTTCAATCTAATTATGCGTTTTCAAGTGGATGGTGAAGAAGTTTTTTTTTCGCAGGCAGTACCCATTTTTCATTTGACTGTCACGGGCGAATCCAGGGGGGGACGGCAGGGGCAAAAGGCCCCCCATTCCAAGCTCGACAGGGCGGCAATACAAATTAGCCCCCACCCCCCCAAAAAACGCTGAAACTGGCGATGAAAAATGGGTACTACCTGCGAAAAAACTTCTTGGGAAATAAATATTTGTTTGCGTCGTTCGTGTTTCCTCTATTTGGTAGCATTTTAGCAGCAGCAGGGATAGGGAAAGTGGCGCGACTGACGCTATTTTGGAGTGATTCACAACCAACGTAAGTTATAATTGTACACGCAGCGCGTCACAGCCTTTGGTCTCCTGCTGCCAGCTGGGTGGCAGAGGAGCGCGTGAGTGAATCTCTTGCATAGATACCTATGTTGTGTGGAATACGTCTACTAGTATTAACCCGCCATTGGCTGGGGGGGGGGGGGGGCGTTTTTCGCCCCCCCCCCTTGACGGACTTTCGCAATAGCTCAGAAACTAATAGCGCTATCGACGTGAAACTTCAGGTACCTTCTCCTACATTAGTTATACGTCTTCTGTGCGAAAATAACGAAATTTCGTAGATAATTTTTCTCTCTCGAAATATAGCGAATTTAGTAACGTCACTACAACGAGTTTGACACAAAAATCAGCTAAACTTTATGCAGGCCGTACAAATGCCATATTTGAAGCAAAATGCAATCAAACTCGCTCAAAGATAGCAAATTGCAAGGGCTACAAAATGACTATCTTGGATTTTGTTTGCTTTTTGACCCCCCAAAATAAAAATAAACGATTACAAAAAAAATGCCCTCAAAATCTACATTTTCAAACATTTTCAAAAAACCGGAAGATATGTTTTTAAGAATCACATGTGGACAATACCCAAACCAAATTTAAAATCAATATCTGTATTGTTGACTGACTTATCGCTCCCATAGTATGAGTAACTGACTGACCAGATACAAACAAATAAATCCCAGCATTGTATTTCTGAGACAAAACTGGTTCAACGACGTGCTGTGTCAGGAAACGGGTTTGCTAGGGAGCATAATGAGCGCGTGGCTCGAACTGGAAAAACGACTTTTTCTCCATTGTGGAAACACGTCTCACACGTGGAAAAGCCAGAGCGAAATGTGTAAAAAATCGCGAAACATGATGCAATTCCAGGACTATATCTCGGAGACTATGCGTCCGATCAGCATGCGACAAACACAAGCGTGTAGAACAATTAACGGGCTGGCGTATGCAATGTGGTTCGGGTTACGGGCTACGGGGTACGGGCTACGGGCTACGGGCTACGGGCTACGGGCTACGGGCTACGGAACGGGGAACGGAGAACGGGAAACGGGAAACGGGAAACGGGAACTTGGTTACCCTCACATTGCGGAGCAAGCAGGCCACACTCGTATTACACTATATATATGACTATTCCATTTACGATTTTCATCTACAAGAACTCCTAAGTATTTAATGCATGGGTTTCCCGTGATTGGTGTATCATTTAACCCTCGCCCTACGGGGGGGGCCTGACAGGCCCCCCCTGAGGTTTTTTATTAAATAACTTTTTACATATGCGGTGTATCTTGCTGCAATTTTTAGTAGCTGAGTTTACAACAATTATACGTAGGCTGTACAAATTTAATTGAAATTGGTTGAGTAGTTTGGTAGATAATCATGTTTTGATGACGTCATGTTGGTAAAAAAATGAGAAATATTTGAAAAATCGTAGAAAACAGAGTTTTAAAGCAAATTGCAAACGCAATTCACCAAAGATATAAAATGACATTCTCTTTACAATGGAAATCTCGTATTTCCAAAATTTTGGATTTTAGACCCCTAAAATAAATAAAAAAAATATTTTTTTTATTAAAAAAAATCCCCACAAAATCAACATTTTCAAAGATATTACAAAAACCGGTATTTATGTGAGAGAACTGAGTATGGACAATACCCATACCAAATTTCAAAGCAATATGTTCATTGTTGACTGAGTGAAGGCTCTCTAAGTGTAAGACACTGATGACGTCATTTTTTTAATAACTTTTTTTGACTTTTTTTTACAAGATACGAACAAATAATTACCTTTTTTTGTACTTCGGAGCCAAAACTGGTCTAGGGACATGCCTTTTTATTTACATTTATAAATTTCTAATTTTGAGGTTTTCTGAAGAGCAAAATCGCTGTTCTGGACGTGGTAAATCCGAGGTCATTCACTTGACCTGAAAGGTCACCCGTTGACCTGAAACCTAAAAATCGCATAATGTTAGATTCCTCTCATGACAGGCAACATGCTGGTTATTACCGCATTGCTCTAAGTTGCTTGTTTTGGAAGTTACCAGGTGCCTGTCAGGCCCCCCCCCCCCCCCCGTAGGGCGAAGGTGAAAAAAGCCCCCGTAGGGCGAGGGTTAATACTATGTCAAGATCTTGTCACGTCACTGATCTTTAAAGGAAATAGTTCACCTTATAAATTTTTACCCAACACGATTTGATTATATTTGTTAATACAATTTCTTTTTATATTGTCAAAAATGGCCTTATATCGCGCCGATTCAGGACAGAAGGCCGTAAATTTGTATTGTTTATCAAAACTATATGCATGCTCTCTGAGTCAGAGTCCTGACGTCACGCGAATGTAAAAAATGGTTCAGCCAATCGGATTTGAAAGTAGTCGCGTAAAGACAGACTCGCATTGGAGATGTGCCAACCGGCGGCCGGCGATTCGTTTGCTAGCACCAGCTGCAAGCTGATTGGCTGATGGTATAGCCTCTGCCCGGGCTAGAACCAGTACAACATTCTTTCGTCAGCACCGCATTCCTTCGCCAAAAACTCAAATATATTCGGCTGGAGAGTCTTTTCAGTAAATAAAACTTGCAGATAGGGGTTTCCCAACACGGGCTACAAAACTGCTATCTCAGTTTAAAACTAATGTTGAAGGTGAACTATTGCCTTTAATAGATTTGGTAATTTGTTTTTGATGCATTTAGTGATAATATATTTACATGGAACAACTCGTTATTTTTTAATTAATTCATTAATCTTTATTTGCAGCTCTTCAACATTTGAAATTCAACACTTGAATATAAATTGCCGTATATCATCAGCAAATAAGTAAAAGGTACCTATGTCTGTTGTATTGCTGATGTCATTAATATAGATAATAAATCAAAGACGACCTAAAATTGAACACTGTGGGACGCCAATTTTCATCATTTGTTTCTTAGATGCAACCTCATCTATTATTGCCATGTTATGCCTCTTCTTAAAGGAAATAGTTCACCTTCGGAATTTTTTCAGAACACGATTTTATTATATTTTTTAATACAGTTTCTTTTTTTCTTTTTAAAAATGGTCCTACATCGCGCCAATTCAGGACAGAAGGTTGTAAATTATTGATTTTATGGTGTGCGTTATTGGTCTGCGCATGCTCCATGGCAGTGCTGGCACTTTCAGACGGTACGGTACACCATATATGCGCCGTATTCCTTCGCCAAAAAGTCAAATATCTTCGGCTGGAGAGTCTTTTCAGCCAATAAAAGTTCCAGATAAGGATTTCTCAACACGGGCTACAAAACTGCTATTTCAGTTCAAAACCCATGTTGAAGGTGAACTATTTCCTTTAATATATGACTCTATCGTGTTGTAGAACCCCCTTGTATCACAATGCGGTGTATTGTTTCAAGAGAATTGCTAAGCAAACTGTATCCAAAGCTTTCTGTAAATCAAGGTGAAGCATGCTACTTCGTTATTTTGTGGAATTTTGTCAACTTCATCGTACATTTGCACAATCGGCATGTACATACTTTGTTGTTGTTTCCTGAATCCGAATTGAAGAAGATTGAGGATAATATTTTTAATTAACCCGCGCCCCGCTGGAGGTGGCAGAATCTGCCCAACCCCCTTCCCGATTTTCTTGAAAACAATGATAGGTATCTACGTAAATCCGTCAGTACCTTATGCCGCATCAATTATACATTTTATCACAACATTTCAATGAAAATGGTGGTTTGCTTTGGGAGATAATGACGTTTTAATCACGTCATGTCATGCAATTTTTGGTGGAAAAACAATACATGCTTGAAAAATCGTAGAAAATCGAGTTTTGACGAAAATTGCAAATAAAAAATGTTGAAGAACAGGAAATTACAAAATATTTAAAATGGCTATCTCGGATTTTCGAAATATTGTGTTTTTGACTCCCAAAAAGGAAACAAAATAAACTTGTTTTTCGTTGTCGAAAACTTATTTGTCGTTGTTTTACAACTTACAACGTACAGTACTTTTTGAATGATGTGGGCCCCCTTGGCTACGAGGGCCCCTCTGATCCCATTTGCCCCCCCCCCCCCCCCCTGGGCGAAATCCTCCCTACGCCCCTGCCCCCCCCCTGTGTGCGCCTCTGGGTGTTGCTGACATATCCTTTAGTGTGGGGAGGAGATAGACATTCAATGTGTTATTTTTAACTGCCGCAACACATGCACACGGAACTTAAACACCGTACCTACATACACGTAGGTTCTTGGTATATTGTCGACGGGTCAGTCAACGCTCGTAATTGTGTACCGTTGTACAACAGTTGCAGCAGAATGCCAATCTGTGCGCGACACATGCTTACAACTTAATAAACCAATAACACAAAAAAACGAACATTCCTATACAGATAACGCTTATTTGAAGGCATCTGCATGGAACTGGATGCCTCTTAGTTGTTCTTCCAAAATATAGTTTTGACTAGAGTGCTAAATTAATAAGTTTGGTTTTGTAGCGCAGCCTATTGGCACTATAAAGGACCTAAAACCAATGTTCCACATTTTTCCATAGTGTATTTACGTTTAAAAAAACATAATTGTAACTGAATTCAAAACTGATTTTGTAATGAACCAACCAGAATAGATCTATTTTACAACAGTAGCGCCATCTCGTGAGAAGAACGGCGTTAGTGGTGGTGCCGCCATCTATTGACAAATTGTTGAATTAACACCAGAATGCTAGTGCCGCGTATGGTACACCATGAACTTTGTCATTTTTCATTGAATTTCCAATTGAAAATTACCAAAAGATGCTTCCTGAAAACACACATTTTTATGGGTATCTTGGTCGCGGTACGCCGGTACCTGCAATATATCTATTCAATTGTGACAATGTTTGTTTTTGGTTAATGTTGACTTGCGTTAAAGGGAATATTAAACCTTTAACATTAGTTTTTAACTGAGATAGCCAGATTGTCGGGCGTACTGATCAATCTCCAAATCTGCTTTGTTTCCTTTCAAAACGACCTAGTTGCTGAGTTTCAACGCAAGAACCTTTGGGTATATTTTGTTTTATTTTAAATGGGCAAATCTCGTGACGTTTCGAATACGTCATCAATACTTCACTGTGATTTCTACCGCACTTCGTTTTCGCTATTTGAACCGACTACCACCGACACGTATCATGTGTCTGGCAACAGAATTGCAAGGGAGGCTCGTTCCTCGTCTGGCGTAGCCATTGGTTCAAAATCCGTTTCACGAAACTGATTCGTCTAGATTGCGCTATCGCCGCTGTTGTGGTCCAAGGCAAACACGACAAATCTGAAACATCATGTGACTTCAGGTTTTAAGTAAATAATGTGGTCAATTTTGAACCGATTTCCAATTGAAAATTACGAAAAGCTGCTTCGTGAAAGGGCGCATTTGTTTATGGGTGGCTGGTCGCGGTACCTGCAATATATCGATTAAGTTTGACAATGTTGGTGTTTGGTTGACGTTGACTTGCGTTCAGTTGTCACTTAGTTCGACATATTATTGGCCATTACTTTATCAATTTTCAAAATAATGCCGACACGCGTCTTGAAAATGCGCATCTTTTGATGCGTGACCGGTCGCGGTAGCTACAACATTCGCTGCAGTAGAACTAGAAGCACATCTACACACAGTGGCGCACGCAGGTCACTTGTTTTTAGCGGGCCCCCTACAGCATGGGATCTAAAACATGACAATTGTCTTGTCAATGTCGTGTAAGGTGACTGCGTGTGCTACTGATGTGCGAATTTTAGGTGCACCGTGCGTGTGCTACTGATGTGCGCTAAAACTGTCGAGATTGACGAAATGAGGTCAATGACAAGACAACACACAGTAGTTGTGAACCGATACGGTATTTTTGTAGCAGGTATGTGTGATCAGTTGGCGCGATACATGGCTGATTTTTACAACATACAACATCGCAACAAATGTGGAGATGGTCTCGCGCATGACTTGGAAAGGCATAACCAACGGATCCAGGGTCTGGTGTCAACCAGTTGCTGCATAACTGTCTGGAAGCTGCGCACATGCTTTCTTGAGTTTGGTCAAAATGAGAGAAGCACGGGGAACATATTGCATCAAAAATGTCAAACGTTATACCTAATTATGCGCTCGCTCGTCCTTCGTGGTATATGGGAAAAATCTGAATATGAGCGCCCCGGCCCGGCCCGGCCCGTGGCGACGCTTTTGGAGAAGTTTATATTTCTGCAACCGTAAGTTCGATTGACAAGCGGACTTCTTTGCTGAGTAGCCCCATCCAATCTTCCCTGTTTGTGACCAGGTCCCAGGCTCACATTGGTGATTACTACTCCGCGTGGCGCGTGCCGCGTGATGGTGTTGAAAAGTGTTTTCTCGCAAAAACTCTTCAACGGCTGGGTAGATTGTGTGCAAATTTGTGTGTGGCTAGGGACCCTCAACCGCCGCCTTCCCACAAGTCAGGGGTGGGGTGCCTCTGCACGTGCGCACGTACACACCCCTATTCTATATCTCAGGAACGGCTGAGTCGATTGTGTTCAAATTTGGTGTGCGGTTAGGGACCTCTCAGTCGCCACTTTCCACAAGTCAGGGGTGGTGGCATCTGCACGTGCGCGAGTGCACACCCCTATTATATATTCCCAGGAACGGCTGAGTCAATTTGGTTCAATATGGAGTGTGGTTATGGACCTCTCAGCCGCCACTTTCCCACAAGTCAGGGGTGTGGTGCCTGCACGTGGGCCACGTGCGCACCCTTTTGGTATCTCAGAAACTACTTTGCCCGATCGAGTTGAAATTCGCCATACATTTTCCTCGCGCTCGCTCGTTCATCGCCATCTATGGCGCCTTACTGGTAACTAGAGGTGTTTTTTTTTGGGGTGATCTGCTACCTTTACCTAGAGTCTTTGGCGGGCTTGTATACTCAAAATAATCGGTACCTAGGTACACCTAGGTACCTAGGTAGATTACCTAGGTACCTAGGTACCTAGGTAATCGGTACCTAGGTATTGACGATGAAACGTAACATGTGCCAAATAGCGAAGCATTTGATTTCATCAGTGAAGTTGAGTGTTACAATATTATTTGGCTACGACCATAGATGTTTGAGATGCTTATTCGCAAATTGTAGTGTAGATAGAAACCACGTTTACACGGGCCTTTATATTCTCTAGCATGAAGGAATTATCTCTTCGGAAATTGAGGCAATTTAGAAATTGGCCAAATTATGGCGCTTGTTCCTTTCTAAGCTCCCAGATTCATGTGCTCTACAGGTTTATAAGTCCCAGCCTTTGGACGTCAAATTCCGTATAACTACGCTAGGCTACGTTCGCGAACGGAATAGGAATTAATCCTGGAGTCGCTGGGGTTCCGCCATAATCAGAAAACGCATAGAGCATCGACTTGAAACTTTCAGCAACTTTAAATGAATAGCTAGACCACGTTTTGGCAAAAAAAAGTCCGGGCCAGGTCAGGTCAGGTTACCAGGCCAGGTCAAATTACGTTGACCACCAAACAACTTCTAGGTAGCACCACCGCCGGCACAGTGGTTAATCGAGCGACATGAAACTCATGGGGACACCATGAGGTCATTAGGGACTACAATTCGTTTATCTCGTATTTTCTATATCGGTGACCTAAGGTCAAGTTATAATCGTGACCTTTTCAATGTAACCCTTT
This sequence comes from Chirona hameri, assembly GCA_036785665.1. Taxonomy (NCBI): domain Eukaryota; kingdom Metazoa; phylum Arthropoda; class Thecostraca; order Balanomorpha; family Balanidae; genus Chirona; species Chirona hameri. Next base: position 2,385 of record JAXIVJ010009471.1, on the reverse strand, counting down.
GGGGAAAAAAAACGCATATTTCTCAGTTTTAAAGGGATATATTTAGTTCATGTTTGCTCTAGCCACTAGTTTTGTGCCATGTCAGACCAACTGAAGGTGAAGTTTATGGTCAATAACCTTTGCAAGAAATGCAAGGATCGGGCCCTGTTGTGACCGGGCCCTCGTTCTGACCGGGCTCCATATCACGCCTTTGCCAGCACGGGCCTCTGCCTCGATCGGGCCTGACCAAGAGCGGGCCCGTATCAATAATTTGCCAGGACCTTGTGACGGGCCCGTATCAATAATTTGCCAGGATGTTGTGACGGGGCCCTCGACCTGACCGGGCCCCATATCACGCCTCTGTCAGCACCGGGGCCCTGCCTGATCGGGCCCCTACCAGGAACTGGCCCGTATCAAGAATTTGCAAGGAGCGGGCCCTGTTGTGAACGGGCCCTCGTCCTGACCAGGCCCCCGTATCACGCCTTTGCCAGCACCGGTCCCGTGCCTCGATCGGACCTGACCAAGACCGGGCCCTACCAGAAAGGGCCTGTATCAATAATAGCAAGGACTGGGTCCTGTTGTGACCGGGCCCCATATCACGCCTTTGCCAGCACCGGGCCTCTGCCTCGATCGGACCTGACCAAGACCGGACCCCTACCAGAAACAGACCCGTATCAAGAATATGCGAGGACCGGGCCCTGTTGTGACGGGCCCTCGTCCTGACCGGGCCCCATGTCACGCCTTTGCCAGCACCGGGCCCCTGCCTCGATCGGACCTGACCAAGACGGGTCCTACCAGAAAGTGGCCCGTATCAAGAATATGCAAGGACTGGGTCCTGTTGTGACCGAGCCCCATATCACGCCTTTGCCAGCACCGGACCCCTGCCTCGATCGGACCTGACCAAGACCGGACCCCTACCAGAAACAGGACCCCGTATCAAGAATATGCGAGGACCGGACCCTGTTGTGACCGGGCCCTCATCCTGACCGGGCCCCATGTCACGCCTTTGCCAGCACCGGGCCCCTGCCTCGATCGGGCCTGCCAAGACCGGGCCCCTACCATAAACGGGCCCGTATCAAGAATATGCAAGGACCGGCCCTGTTGTGACCGGGCCTTTGCCAGTACCGGGGCCCTGCCTCGATTAGGCCTGAACAAGACCGGGCCCCTGCCAGGTATGGGTCAGAATACGGCCCCTCAGAACTTTCGGGGGGTCCGCTGACCCCTTTGATCCCCCCTCCCCTGCGTGCGCCACTGTCGGACACAGACGACACATGTATTTACATCTACCACACACACACACACACCCATACACACCGATGCACACAGATATAAATACATTTATGGCTATCGCACATATATTTATGCACATGCACATTTACGGGTATGTGACTTCAGGTTCACAGCAACGCCACTCCAACTCCACTCATGCAACGCGATAGTGCAAACATTCACACATGTGAAAATATGAATATTTGTGTTCTTCAAATTATCACACATTTTTTTCTTTTTCTCTTTCTCCATATCTCACACAGTTTTTTCTCTCTCGCAAAAACGAATGCCATAACCGTAATTATGGCACTCTTGTCCTTAATTCCACGTACTTTGGACCCAGCGAACGAGGTTGTTGTAGTGTTGCTTACATATTCTGATTCAAGGATATATTGTGCCGGTATGACGTCACAACTCATTTTGTGACGCGAGATTCTTGTGACGTCACATGTAAAAATATAAATATCTGTTTCTTTCAAATTATAATAAATTTATATTTTTTATCTCGCAAACACGAATGCCAGAACCGTAATTAGGGCACTCTTCTCCAGCATTCCACATACATTTCCAAGGTGGTATATTCCGATGTGTGAGATGATAGCTGATGCCATTGTGATAATAATAAGTTGAAGAAATTTGATCATAAAATGGCAGTAATATCTTTATTGTATACCAAATATACTAAATGAATAGATCCGAGCTTTCGTGGCTAGCACATTATCAAGGATGAGTTGTGTACATGCTTTTGAAAAATTATAACACACAGCTTTCGCACGTTCCAAATTGCGGTGGGGTACTCATGTCAATCTCACATAATACACGTACAGACCACCCATACATATACACTTCACACTTCTCGGTGTTTCGAATAGCGGTGGGGTTCTCATATTCAATCTCGCATAATACATGTACAAACACACATACCTATACACTTCACCTTCTCGGTGTTTCATAACAACCCACAGACGGGAGGCCAGGTCATATCACCCTTTGAAATCACCATATGTGGTGACTTCAAAACGCGACCTCCCGTCCGTGGGCCGTTATGAAATAACAACCTAGAGAACAACCCCCCCCCCAAAAAAAAAAACGATCTAGAGCATCACCATGAGCATCACCACCACCACGCTCTAGAGC
>JAXIVJ010009470.1:20000-50932 GCA_036785665.1 Chirona hameri | reverse complement strand
ATATATATATATATATATATATATATATATATATATATATATATATATATATATATATATATATATATATATATATATATATATATATATATATATATATATATATATATATATATATATATATATATATATATATATATATATATAATATATATATATATATATATATATATATATATATATATATATATATATATATATATATATATATATATATATATATATATATATATATATATATATATATATATATATATATATATATATATATATATATATCAAACTGCTATCTCGTAATTTTGAAATCTTTGGTTTTTGTCCCCATTTTGTGAAGAACAAACAAATTGGGGGAACTTTTTTATTGTTTTTTTACAAATTTAAAAAACAAAATATATGCGAAAGAATGGTGTTCAAGCAATATACAAAACAAATTTCAAATTAAAATCACCTTTTTTTGACTGACTTATGGTTCCCTAAGTTTGAGTAACTCATGACGTCATTGTGAAATTGCGTTTTTTGTGCTTTTATTGACCAGATACAGACAAATAAGTGCCAGCACTGTATTTCTGAGACAAAATTGGTCTAGAAATATGCCTTTTGCATTTATATTTTATGAATTTCAAATTGTGTCCATATGTGACTCATGACGTCATATTTTGAAATTGAGTTTGTTGGCTTTTATTGACCAGATAAAGACAAATAAATGCCAGCAATGTATTTCTGAGACAAAACTAGTCTAGAAACATGCCTTTTGTATTTAGATTGATCAATTTCACATTTTGACCATATGTGATCTGAACTTGACCTAAGCTTGACACCAACTTCACTTAAATGAGGTCAGATGGTAAAATGACCATCACTATCGAATGCTACGTGTAAAATAACCCATAAACATATATTGCATGAAATTTCGGAAATTGTCTGCGTATAGTGACCTTGTGTGACCTGACCTTGACCTTGACCTTTGCTAACAATCTCATGTTATGTCATGCGGGATGTGTATTATACCTTTGGGAGGACTTTGGGTGATCATGGTCGCAATCAAAGGCTGTGGATGGAAAGTATGGTCAATAAACTCAAATGTCTCCATTTTGACCTTTGACCCGACCTTGGCCTGATGTGACTTGAAATCGAAATTTTAGAGTATGCGTCTCATTGAGAGCTTTCGAATGCCTCGTTGCGCGTCTCGCTGTGATCATTGGTTCCGGAGATAATGAGGGAGCAATATTCGCCCCCGTCAATGGTGTTCTGCTGAGACCCCGGTCAAGCGCGGGTTAACTATTAACCTGACCTAAAATTTGAGGACCCTGTGCCGATTGCATATTTCAAGAGATTTCTACAGTTTTGTTCTCGTTTGTTCCTAGCTATCATAGTTTCCGAGATATTTAGGGGTTCCTGGACCGAAGTCTTAAAACTGACAAATCTGACCTTTGATGACTTCTGGTGACCTCAATATTGACCTGAGCCAAAATATGACCAAGATAGTTTAAAAATGATTTTTTACAAACTTTTTAACAGTATTTTCGGTTTCTGTCTATGTCCCATCCATAGGAGCCGAGTTCGAGGGGGAGCGTAGAAACGCCCCCCCCCCCCCCCTCCCCACGGCACGGCGAAGGTGGCGCCGAGCACCGACACGGCGCGGGTTACTGCTGTGTACACTATTGCAGTCTCCAGCACGTGATGCTTCTGTTGTGTGCGCTACTGCAATCTCCAGCCCGTGATGTTACTGTTGTGTGCGCTACTGCAGTCTCCAGTCCGTGGTGTTTCACTTTTTAATAGTCTTGCCCACTGACAATGCTCTTCAGTTTCTACTGCGCAAAAAATAAATGCAATGATTGAGCACATACCGTTGATGAAATCAAACTAAGTTTCCATATAAGATGATGAATAGTTATCAACTTCGAAAATGCAGACTTATGAAATAAAGGCGCTGTTAAGGCATGGCTTACCCATGGCAACAACGCAACATGAAATGCAACCGATGCAATCAGTAAGCAGTCCTACTTGTTTAATTGAAGGTAATCGTCTTGAATGTTCTTTACATTGGGAACGACTATTTTAGAACCGCCCGCTCGGTTCCCGACCCAATAAGGACGCCTTACTGGTAAATATGGCAGTCAAGCTCAAGCTCAGCCTAATGTTGTTCAGGTTCAAAACACGATTTAATTTCTTTACTTGATTTCTTACTCTCATGATATACCCATGGGCCATTTCTTAGCACTTCCTGGTTTGTTTTAGTTAACTGCTATTGGAGTTGGACCATTTCAAACAAAGGTAACCAAAAGTAGGTCTGCTTTCTTAACCCAGCGATGTACACAACCTTCTGTTAAATGAATGGTTCACTTTACAGTGGACACTGTACTGAATTGCAGTCAAGTGTAGAAGCCTGAAAACCATGAAACCTTCTTAGAACTTAGAATGGTTTCAATATTTTGTTTTCTCTCGTAGCAAAACTGTGGGACAAAACTCACATGTTTTGTCCCACAGTTATGACATCATCAGGTAAGTTACGCCATTTAGCGTCACAGCACAGTTGGCCGGCGAGGCGAGTGTTCGTTACAGTTACGGGAGGCTCATCAATCATGATTACCATTGCTTGCGGACATTTCGCGGCGAAGATACCAATAAACATCAACATGTGACATCCCTCGGGCTTTGATGTGATGATGTAATCGTGATGTGGTAATGTGATGACTTGTTCGTGATGTAATCGGTTCGGTATCGGTCTGATCCAACTAGTCCCGTCCGATTATATCCCTGTCTGATCTGTTCCGGCCTAGTCCAGTCTCGGTCCAGCTTTGGTCCGTTATGGGTCTGGTCTGGTCTGGTCTTTTCCGATCGCTGTCCGGTTCGGTCCGTTCTCAGTTCGTTCTTAGTCCGTTCTCAGTTCGTTCTTAGTCCGTTATCGGTCCTTTCCGGTCCGGTCTGGTCCAGTCCGGTCTGGTCTGGTCCAGTCCGGTCTGGTCTGGTCAAGTCCGGTCTGGTCTGGTCGAGTCCGGTCTGGTCTGGTCCAGTCCGGTCTGGTCCAGTCCGGTCCGGTCTGGTCCAGTCCGGTCCAGTCCGGTCTGGTCTGGTCCAGTCCAGTCCGGTCTGGTCCAGTCTGGTCCAGTCCGGTCTGGTCCAGTCCAGTCTGTTCCAGTCCGGTCTGGTCCAGTCCGGTCTGGTCCAGTCCGGTCTGGTCCAGTCCGGTCTGGTCCAGTCCGGTCTGGTCCAGTCCGGTCTGGTCCAGTCCTGTCTGGTCCAGTCCGATCTGGTCCAGTCCGGTCTGGTCCAGTCCGGTCTGGTCCAGTCCGGTCTGGTCCAGTCCGGTCTGGTCCAGTCCGGTCTGGTCCAGTCCGGTCTGGTCTGGTCCAGTCCAGTCTGGTCCAGTCCGGTCTGGTCCAGTCCGGTCTGGTCTGGTCTGGTCTGGTCTGGTCTGGTCTGGTCTGGTCTAGTCCAGTTCGGTATGGTCTGGCCTGGTCTGGTCCAGTCTGGTCTGGTTTGGGCCAGCCCGGTCTGGTCTGGTCTGGTCTGGTCCAGTCCGGTCCGGTCTGGTCCGGTCCAGTCCGGTTCGATATTTGCCTAGTCCGGTCCGGTCCGGTCCGGCTCGTACCGTGGTAGGTCAGTAACGGATCAGGCTGATGGATGCAGATTGCCTGTCCGGACCATCTGTTGCCCGTGTGCCTGTCCGTCCGTATGTCTGTCTGTGTGTCTGTCTGTCTGTCGGGCTGGCTGTATGTATCCGGGCCACAGGCGGCACAGAAGCCAACTCAGCCGGCTGCAGGCGGTCCAGGCCCACAACGGTAATCAGATGACTGAGACTACAGCGGCGATCAGCTGATCTGCACATCGAACGATCGATACGGAGGTAATCAGTGATCACTTATTGTGATTAAGCAAAAACATGTCCGTTTCTGTGACTTATGAACGAAGAGCATGCTAGTTATTGGAAAGTCATTATGAGGGCTGAATGATGGTTGGAACAACACGCGAATGTTAAGATAACAGGCATGCTTCTTGATTATAAAAGTTGTGCACTTATGTACGCTGGATAATGTGTTCGAACTTTATCCGATAATGTGTTCAAACATGATGCGTTAAAAGTACACACAGAGACTTCTGCGCAAGTGGCAACTCAGTTGTAGCTGATGATGTGGATCTAGGATGAATCGAAAGTTATTTTATTTTATCATTTTAAATATTTGTGATGGTTTGCATTATTCAGGTGAACGCCGACTGTATACATAATTACAAAGATATAAATAAAACAACTGTTTAAATTTGATGATCAAAACCATTTTGCTGCGGAACACAGTTGAAACAGATGACGCGAATGCTGCTTGTTAGAAGGCACGACGGCATCAGTGGCTAACAAACAGTTAAACTGGTTAAACACAAATTATAACGTTTTTTGGAAGGCAATTGTCGTGCACAATCGATGTGCTTCAGTTTTTCGTCTGAAGAATCTGCACAATGTTAAACCTATCTTAACCGCACGTGTATCTGTCCGTATGTTAGTCATATAGCGAATGAAGGTGAATGTTGATGCCGGCATTAGGGTACAACGAGCAACGAGCTGGGGAACAAAGCTGTTTTGCATTTTCGAAACCTGAGTTAAATCCAATCCCAACCGTATGCCGGATTTTGATGGGTTTTAAATTATTTGAATAGTATCACTATACTTCGCAACATAGTCATACATCAATTACATGACAGTGAGCTTTTTACACTGCTTGATTTTATTGCAATATAAAAATGAGTTCCGCCACATTTCCTTGAGGAAAGGTGACGGAAGTGGAAAGGAGTAAACGGTTAAAGCCATCTCCCCCTTATTACGAATCGTTAATTGCATAGCACATGGCTACGCAGAAGCATACACTGCTATTTGGACGTCAACTTTGACCATGAGCTGATAGTCAAATGTCGCAAAAATAAGTTTTTGAGAATAGTATCGTGCAGTTAGATCAGGTTGATTGTCCTGTTCACGCCTACGCTATGGTATTATCGTGCAGTTAGATCAGGTTGATTGTCCTGTTCACGCCTACACTATGGTATTATCGTGCAGTTAGATCAGGTTGATTGTCCTGTTCACGCCTACACTATGGTAGTATCGTGCAGTTAGATCAGGTTGATTGTCCTGTTCACGCCTACACTATGGTAGTATCGTGCAGTTAGATCAGGTTGATTGTCCTGTTCACGCCTACACTATGGTAGTATCGTGCAGTTAGATCAGGTTGATTGTCCTGTTCACGCCTACACTATGGTATTATCGTGCAGTTAGATCAGGTTGATTGTCCTGTTCACGCCTACGCTATGGTATAGATCAGGTTGATTGTCCTGTTCACGCCTACACTATGGTATTATCGTGCAGTTAGATCAGGTTGATTGTCCTGTTCACGCCTACGCTATGGTATTATCGTGCAGTTAGATCAGGTTGATTGTCCTGTTCACGCCTACACTATGGTATTATCGTGCAGTTAGATCAGGTTGATTGTCCTGTTCACGCCTACGCTATGGTATTATCGTGCAGTTAGATCAGGTTGATTGTCCTGTTCACGCCTACACTATGGTATTATCGTGCAGTTAGATCAGGTTGATTGTCCTGTTCACGCCTACACTATGGTAGTATCGTGCAGTTAGATCAGGTTGATTGTCCTGTTCACGCCTACACTATGGTAGTATCGTGCAGTTAGATCAGGTTGATTGTCCTGTTCACGCCTACACTATGGTAGTATCGTGCAGTTAGATCAGGTTGATTGTCCTGTTCACGCCTACACTATGGTAGTATCGTGCAGTTAGATCAGGTTGATTGTCCTGTTCACGCCTACACTATGGTATTATCGTGCAGTTAGATCAGGTTGATTGTCCTGTTCACGCCTACGCTATGGTATAGATCAGGTTGATTGTCCTGTTCACGCCTACACTATGGTATTATCGTGCAGTTAGATCAGGTTGATTGTCCTGTTCACGCCTACACTATGGTATTATCGTGCAGTTAGATCAGGTTGATTGTCCTGTTCACGCCTACGCTATGGTATTATCGTGCCGTTAGATCAGGTTGATTGTCCTGTTCACGCCTACACTATGGTATTATCGTGCAGTTAGATCAGGTTGATTGTCCTGTTCACGCCTACACTATGGTATATCGTGCAGTTAGATCAGGTTGATTGTCCTGTTCACGCCTACACTATGGTATTATCGTGCAGTTAGATCAGGTTGATTGTCCTGTTCACGCCTACACTATGGTAGTATCGTGCAGTTAGATCAGGTTGATTGTCCTGTTCACGCCTACGCTATGGTATAGATCAGGTTGATTGTCCTGTTCACGCCTACACTATGGTATTATCGTGCAGTTAGATCAGGTTAATTGTCCTGTTCACGCCTACGCTATGGTATTATCGTGCAGTTAGATCAGGTTGATTGTCCTGTTCACGCCTACGCTATGGTATTATCGTGCAGTTAGATCAGGTTGATTGTCCTGTTCACGCCTACACTATGGTAGTATCGTGCAGTTAGATCAGGTTGATTGTCCTGTTCACGCCTACACTATGGTATTATCGTGCAGTTAGATCAGGTTGATTGTCCTGTTCACGCCTACACTATGGTAGTATCGTGCAGTTAGATCAGGTTGATTGTCCCGTTCACGCCTACACTATGGTATTATCGTGCAGTTAGATCAGGTTGATTGTCCTGTTCACGCCTAAGCTATGGTATTATCGTGCAGTTAGATCAGGTTGATTGTCCTGTTCACGCCTATGCTATGGTATTATCGTGCAGTTAGATCAGGTTGATTGTCCTGTTCACGCCTACACTATGGTATTATCGTGCAGTTAGATCAGGTTGATTGTCCTGTTCACGCCTACACTATGGTATTATCGTGCAGTTAGATCAGGTTGATTGTCCTGTTCACGCCTATGCTATGGTATTATCGTGCAGTTAGATCAGGTTGATTGTCCTGTTCACGCCTACGCTATGGTATTATCGTGCAGTTAGATCAGGTTGATTGTCCTGTTCACGCCTACACTATGGTAGTATCGTGCAGTTAGATCAGGTTGATTGTCCTGTTCACGCCTACACTATGGTAGTATCGTGCAGTTAGATCAGGTTGATTGTCCTGTTCACGCCTACGCTATGGTATTATCGTGCAGTTAGATCAGGTTGATTGTCCTGTTCACGCCTACGCTATGGTATTATCGTGCAGTTAGATCAGGTTGATTGTCCTGTTCACGCCTACACTATGGTAGTATCGAGCAGTTAGATCAGGTTGATTGTCCTGTTCACGCCTACACTATGGTATTATCGTGCAGTTAGATCAGGTTGATTGTCCTGTTCACGCCTACACTATGGTAGTATCGTGCAGTTAGATCAGGTTGATTGTCCTGTTCACGCCTACACTATGGTATATCGTGCAGTTAGATCAGGTTGATTGTCCTGTTCACGCCTACACTATGGTATTATATGGTAAGTAGCCAGGATTATCACGTTTAAATGCATCTGCTTTTGAATTGTATCGCCTCTGTTGTCAATCAGGAGCCTGCAACTAACGCACGTGAATTCTCGCCCGCAATAGAACATGGTGCCGCAGTTGGGTGGTGATTAGCCGACAAGCGGTCGTTCTCACTCGACCGTCACCATACGTCACCATACGGTGACGGTCGTTCTCACTCGACCGTCACCATACGTCACCATACGGTGACGGTCGTTCTCACTCGACCGTCACCATACGTCACCATACGGTGACGGTCGTTCTCACTCGACCGTCACCATACGTCACCATACGGTGACGGTCGTTCTCACTCGACCGTCACCATACGTCACCATACGGTGACGGTCGTTCTCACTCGACCGTCACCATACGTCACCATACGGTGACGGTCGTTCTCACTCGACCGTCACCATACGTCACCATACGGTGACGGTCGTTCTCACTCGACCGTCACCATACGCGAAATGTTACACAACTGTCTAACGGAACCCAAACGACCCAGAAGGGCGGTAAAACCTGCGTGCATGATTTATCATGGAATTAATCTGTAAATAAGGTCCCTCAATATGCACTTTATTTGCACAATGCCTCCATTCACACTTTGGATTTTGTTGAACAGCCTTTAAACGGGAATTGCATTCAACAGACATACTTTTTCAAGATAGTTTGAACCCATCAACTCACTACCTTTACTTAAGTTTGGATATAACGAGATAGGTACCGCCGGAAATGGTTTGTAGCGTTGTCCAAATGCCACCGACGTCTGAAGCTAACATGCCCGCCTTTCCGCCGGTAAATACGGCGTGCATTCGATGACATGTGTTGATAGGTGATCACAGGCACGGTAGACATAACATGTGTTCTGGCTACTACTATGCCTTGGAGCAGTGTGTGCGTTCTCGACGTCTAGTAACCTTTGCCAGTTGTCACACTGTCGTAGAACCCCAGCAACAACACAGCACGATAGGTTATCACAGGTCCGACTTAAACCAAACGTAACTTTGCCAGCAAATATTATGATACTTATAGCATTATATTATAATATAAAATACAGTTACCCATTGACACGCTCCTGACGTGAGGACATTCCCCCCAAGGCCCGGCACAGTAATACAGAGACCCAGCTCGGGGCACAGTAACCCAGTAACCCCTCTGATGTAAGGACCTTCCCCGAATCTCCAAGAACAGCTCGGGGCACAGTAACCCAGTGACCCGCCGCTGGCTGTCAGCCGGCAAACGAGAGGACATTCCCCGGTCACGGATGCCTGAGCCACGCGCGGTGGGTTCACCATCTGCTGCTGACCGCAGGACTGCCGCGGCTGCACGCAGCTCTCTCGCTGGGCTGCTGTTTGCCGGCCGGCGCTCAGCGGCCGCTGCTTCAGTGCACAGGGACCGCAACATGTGCACAACAGTCGCCACCGCTGCCGGACAGCCGCACTCAGCCGTGAAACCGATATACAGTTTCGGGCCGACACCGCCCCAAGTAAAAGAACGGCTGCGCGCATGCGCGAGGCGTCGCGGCTCTGCTCCGGTCGGCTGAGGCCGGCAGATCTGAGGCGATCTCCACTCAGTGAGGGTTCGGTGGTGAGACAGGGTGGACGTGTGCCGCGGCGCTCCGCCGGACAGCCGGACATGAGCAGCTGACTCGGACTGGGACAGGCAGACAGACATACATACTAGATATAACGAGAGACAGACAGGCAGAGCGAGTGGTGTTGGGTATGAAGTGGAGTGTTTTGGTGGCGGCGGCAGCGCCGCTGCTGCTGCTCCTGGTGCTGCCGGTGCTGGCAGCCGAGTCCCGGCCGTCACCGGAGCCAGAGCTGACCTCAGACCTGCTCCTTCAGCTGCGGCAGCAGGCCGGTGAGTTCGGAGACGAACCATGGCCCCGCTCTGCCACCTCGGACGACACACCCCGGCTGCGGCGCTACCTCAGAGACTACATCCGTCTACTGGCCCGGCACGGCGTGCGGGAGCCGGCGCAGGTCCGCGCCCTGGTGGCTCAGCATGGTGCACTCCTGCCGGCCGTGCTCACCCAACCGGAGGCGCTGCGACCCCTCCTGCTGGCCGACGGCGCTCGCCGGCTCAGCATGTATAACCTGCTGAACTCTGAGGTACCGCTGCTGGGCCAGCCGGAGCCGGAGCAGCAGCAGCAGCAGCAGCAGGCTGGCGAGCCGCCGGCACGAGTCGTGGTCTTCAGCGCCTACAACAAGGACGTACCTGTCTCGGTGAGGGAGACGCTGTCGGCCTCCGACGCGCCGCTGGGGGAGGGAGAGTTAGACGGCTTGCTGCTGGACCTGCTGCAGGCGGCCGCAAACCGTCATGATACGCTGAGTGAGTCCCACCCAGCGGCCCCTGGAGGCACGGGGGACTCGGTGGACTTGAGGGAGTCGGGGCCCTCGGCAGACCCAGCAGCCGGGGACCGGAATAAGAAGGGCATCGTCAGCGTGTCGAAGTCGGACTCTCAGACTTCATACATTATCTACCCGGATCGGCAGCCGGCAGCGGGGCGGCCTCAGCTGCGGCGGCCACAGCAGAGGCTCGACGACGGCGGATTCCAGACCATCAACGCGCAGGTGGAGGGGTTCGATCTCAACCGACAGTCGCTGGTCACCAGCCAGGGCGTGCCGGGAGGGGAGCCTCCCACGACACCTCCACCGGCCGCAGTGCCGTCACCTCCGACCGAGCGGCCCTTCCGGCCACCCCGGCCACAGAGGAAACGCCCGACCCGGCCGACGCCACCGACATGGAGACCCTCCACTGAGGCGCCGACTGAGAGAACCACCCGACCACCCACCACATCTCCTCCGACTCCGGCCACCACTGAGGCGTCCACGGCACGCGTCCAGGTCAGAACTGAAGCGCCGGAGGGCATCACCGTCCGGCCCCAGTCGGAGGTGGAGGCTCGCTCCACGACCCGGAGACTGGCGGCCCCAGGAGACGCCGCTACTGAGCAGACTGGCCAGCCGCTGCAGTACACGGACCGAGACTATCCGCAGGACGACGCGCTCCTGCAGTATTATTATGATGACTATCAGGAGGCGGCCGGGGACTATCAGACAGCTCCGGGCGACTACCGGCCAGCACGGGAGGACTACAGACCTGCACAGCAGGACTACAGACGGCCGTCATCTGGCGCAGGAGGTGAGAGCGGGCCGCCGACCGGCGAGACGGGCTTCAGACCTGAGCGGCCGTCGACGGGCCGTCCAGCCGTAATCAAGTCATCCCTGGTGATCATCTCGCCACCCCCGGAACCACCTCAGGGAGCCACCGACCCGGCCAGCGCGTTCCACTACACAGCCACACCACCGCCTATGTCCGTTTCTGACCGACCCGCTGGCGAAAGACAGCCACCGCCAGAGGCACTGTCCTCGCCTGAGGGCCCGGCTAAGGGCACAGCTGAGGAACCTTCTGAGGAACCGTCTGAGGAATCTTCTGATGCAGCCTCTGAAGAGTCGTCAGTACTCGACCAGCCAGAGATCAGCCCCGACCTGCAGGCCTTCCTGGCGCGCTTCGAGAAAACACAGAAGGAGCGAGGGAAGATGCAATTCCAGGGTTCGCCGCAAGAGGAGCGTACAGGTATGACGGCACCTGCGAAGACAGACGATAGACGCCGCCCCTCGCCACAGCGCATCCCCACAGCTGCACCGCTGCCGCCCTCTGCCCCTGCCTCTCGCAGACCCGACACGATCGACGCCAAACCGGCAAGCAAGTACCCCACAGACCCCTGGGAGCTCTTCAACGCACTGTTTGAAGAAGACGACTCCAGCGAACCACCTCAGTCGCCGGCACCGACAACGACGACCGCTTCGCCGAAACGTCAGCCATTGCGGCGTCCGATGCCGTCGCTGTCTGACCTGCTGATCCCTCTGCTGGCCTCGTACCACCGATTCCAGCAGGTAAGCCTGGGAGAGCAGCGACCGACGGCGCGGCCGACGCCGGCCGGACCTCTTGGTCACATACCGCTGCTGGTGCCGCCTCAGCAGCCGGTTCACTACGCGCCGACGACGCCGCCGTCATCGCCGCAGGGAGTGCTGGCTCACCGTCTAGGGCGGCCGCAATCAGGGGGCGGCCGTCCACAGCCCGGGGGAGGAGGCAACATACCGGAGGTGCAGACAATCTCCCTGTCAAACCCACAGCTGAGGCTGCCCAAGCTGCCGCTGCCGTTCGGCATCATCAATGGGGTGCCGGTGATGGATCGGATGGACGGTCAAGTCCTGCCAAGGCCCGGAGATGGCACAGTGGGAGAAGGCAGGCCCTGGTCCGGCGATGCCGACCCCAGCAGACCAGACCCTGACAGACCCTGGCAGGGCGCCGCAGCAGACGCCGACAGACGCAGACCGCCTATGGTGTCACCTGGGGCTCAGAACCGGCTGGGACCTGTGGCGGGGCCGGAGAGACCGCAAATGGCGGGGTCAGAGAGGCCACACGGACAGCCCCGGCCGGGAGCGGCGCCAGATGTCAACCGGAGAAGACCAAGACCACGTCCAGCCTTCCCTCCCGCGAGACCCCATAACCGACCTCAGCCTGCCTGGCTTGAAGATCAGAACAACAGACCGTGGTCCGGAATGACGGTCCAGAATGATCGAGAAAGACCGCCCCCGGGTTCGGACCGGCACCAGGAGAGACCACGTCCTCATTTAGCGTCGGATAGATATCAGGAGGTACCACGTCCTGACACAAGACCAAACAGGGACCAGGAGCGGCCGCCGCCTGGCCGGCCGGTTGGAGGTCGTCCCGGAATTCGTCCCGGAATTCGCCACGGAGTTCGGCCAGGTGCTCGTCCCGGACCCCGTCCCGGACCCGGTCCCGGACCTCGTCCCGGACCCCGTAACGGACCCCGTCCCGGACCCCGTCCCGGACCCCGTCCCGGACCTCGTCCCGGACCTCGCCCCGGGATTCGACCGGGAGCTCCGCCTCCTGACATTCTGGCCGGTATGCGACCGCCGCTGGACCTGGCTGCTCACTGGCGACCAGACGCCTCGGAGAAGCCGATGATGCTGGCGACACGGCGCCCGCCACCGGCTTACCGACCTGAGCTGCCTATCAGCGGTCACTTCCCACACCTGCTGCAGAACAGGGACGGGCTGACCACCAGCGAGCGGCCGGTGAGCAACGCAGGAGGGCGACCCGGCCGGCGGCCAGCCGAGAGCACAGTGAACGGCGTGCCGCTGGTGGAGCTGCGTCTGCCGCAGTTCCTGGCCGGACTGCACGGCGCCAGACCGGTACCGCCGCACCTGGCGCCGCCGCCGCCCCTGCTGCCGGTCGGTCCTCAGCTGCCCGGCCCTCCACCGCCACCACACGGCCCTCAGACACCTCACGGCCCCCCGCCACCGCACGGCCCTCAGACACCTCACGGCGCCCCGCCACCACACGGTCAGCTAGGCTCCCTCCTCCGACGGCCGCCCCAGCACCAGCACCAGCCTCAGCCCACGGCACCGCCCCCGCCCCGACCCACTGCCTCCACGGAGCACCCAGTGCTTCGCCTGACGCGACCTCCGCCGCCAGTGGAACCCTACCTACCGGCTTCGGCTCCGACCCAACCGGCAGACTATGGAGACTACGGCGACTATGAAGATATTATCACTGCTGCCGCGCCGCTGCCAGATCTGAATGAAATCGGCGCGCCGGCGCAGACCACCACGGAGAAGGATCTGGAGAAACTGGGAGCGATCGTCTCCAGCGTTATGAACCGCCGTCCAAACCGCACAGAGCAGGCGGCTATTGACCGGAATATGCTGAGGAAGCGACTCGGACTGGCTGCTGTTGGTGGTGGAGGAGGATTTGAAGGGTATAACGTTCACGAGCAGGGTGATGATGACAGGGAGTCGGTTAGGTCGGAGGAATGGCATCCGCAGACGACGAGTGAGGCCCCCACCAGCTCTCGGCGTCCGGCAACGAGGGTAACTAGTCGACCTGTCCGTCCATCGCGAATGCCCCGCCCGTCTAGACCTTCCCGACCGTCCCCACCGACCCGACCAACCCAACCAACCCGACCAACCCAACCAACCCGACCGACCCAACCAACCCGACCACATCACGACGTCCTGACCAGACCGACCACACGTCCACCATCAGGCCGGCAGACCACCTCCCCGACTCCGCCCACCACTGCGTCCCCGAGCAGTACCAGTACGACTGACACCGCCTTCTTCACAGTAGTCCCCTCCCAGGGCCCCGCTCTGGACCGCTCTAACGCCGTGCCCGGCCACGAGCTGCCCGGCAACTCTACTGACGACGCTCCGTCACAGCCGGGCCAGTCCGGGGCGCTCTCCCCTGAAGAGATCGCCCACGTGTTGATCGGCACCACGGCCGGCCTCAGCGTCTTCTGCCTGGTGATCGTAGCCGTCACGATGAAGTGTCGGAGGAACTGCAGCGTGTATGCCCTCCTGTCCAGACTGATGCACTCGGAGTACATCCAGGGCCTGGGCAGCCGCATGTCGTCGGCACGGTCGCATCGCTCGGCAGCCGACGGCGGCGGAGACGCGCCCACGCACAAGCTCGGATCGTGGTTTAACGGGCGTTCAGAGTCGCTGGGTGGTGCAGAGAAGTTCCGCAGCAACATGGCGCTGCCGGTCGGCTACAGCAGTAACATCTCGTCGCTAGGAGTGAAGGAGTCAAAGCCGCACGGCTACAGCGTGCGAAGACTGAGCGCTCCGGCAGGGCAGCTCATCAGCTCCACCTCCAGCAGTGGTGGGTCGGTGGCGGACACGTCCGACCAGGAGACGCTCAGAGACAGGCGGCACGGCAGCGGGTCGGAGGGCGGCCGCGCTGCCAGTCGCGGCACCTCCTGGCTGCATGGGTCATACGTGTTTGGTGGAGGGGAGACGCGACCCCGGCCTGGTCCAAGCGATGGGCCAGTACAGGGCGTCATGTACAGACGGAGCTCGGATGAGCTGCCACCCGTCCCCGCCGCCGCCGCTGCTGCTGCCTCGGACACCATCACCTCCACCGCCACCGCCACCGCCGCCGCCGCTGAGACGAGACGGTCCCGCCGCCGCGCGCCATCTGGCGGCCAACAGACGGCGCCACCATCGCGGCGGGGCGGCAGCAGCCGGCAGGGCAGCCGGCGCGGTCCGGAGCTGACCTCCCGCAGGCAACAGCAGGAGTCAGCTGAGGCTAGCAGCCGCGGCTCCCGCCGACACCGCAGCCGGTCGCGCGCAGGTAGCCCTGAGCCCCGCAGCAGACACCGCAGTCATTCCCGCGCGCAGAGCCCGGAGCACCGCGGCCGGCATCGGAGCCACTCTCGCGCTCGGAGTCCTGAGCGCCACACCAGACACAGAAGTCACTCACGTGCGCGCAGTCCTGACCACCACGTCCGCCACCGCAGTCAGTCCCGCGCGCGCAGTCCGGAGCGGCGCAGTCGCCGCAGTCTGTCGCAAGCGCACAGTCCAGCGGCGGCGGCGGCGGCGGCGGCGGTGCGGCGCAGTCCGAGCGAGCCTCGCCAGCAGGGGAGGAGGCCCCGCGACTCATCCAGGCCCCGGGAAGTGTCCGAGCAGCGCGGCTCGCTGCGGCACGTCCGAACGCTGGCTGACGCGCTCTCAGACGGATCCAACAGCGCCGTCAACTGGTCATCCAGCGATGAGAGGCTCATCTAGCCGCCGTGTCAGCGAAGACTGGTAATCCAGCGATGAGAGGCTCATCTAGCCGCCGGGTCAGCGAAGGCTGGTAATCCAGTGGCAACTGGTCAACAAGTCATCCAGCGACCAGCGGACTAATCAGCCGCGGGGTTGGCGAAGAAGCTGAAGAATTGCCAGAGGTCAGCAGAGAAGCTGAGGTATTATCCGAGCTCAGAGGACAAACTGGGGAATCAACAGAACTCAGATGAGGAACGGAGGCATTACAGAGATCGACAACAGAGGCAACGTGTCAGGGGAGACCAACGAAGCAGCCGGGGCACAAAAGAGGCCTGCTAAAATGCCGCTGAGCAGACAGCATGGGCGCAGCAGGAGAACCTGCAGACGACAGCAGCGAAGCGAAGCGCCTGACAGCATCACCGCCTGCCGTCTGTCATGAGAGGCGAGACATGTTTGGCTTGGCGGGCTGACATGCCACCGTTATTGTTACGCTATTTATAGTACGTTATGCTTATTCTGTACATTGGAGCCCACGGGACCACGGCCGAATGATGCAATAGATTGTTCACGTTACGTTGCTCGTTACGATGTCGTTACGCTGTTACGGTCGTGCAGTTACGTTACGCTGTTACGGTCGTGCAGTTACGTTACGTTTGTTACGGTCGTGCAGTTACGTTACGTTTGTTACAGTCGTGCGGTTACGTTACGTTTGTTACGGTCGTGCAGTTACGTTACGTTTGTTACGGTCGTGCGGTTACGTTACGTTTGTTACGGTCGTGCAGTTACGTTACGCTGTTACGGGCGTGCAGTTACGTTACGTTTGTTACGGTCGTGCAGTTACGTTACGTTTGTTACGGTCGTGCGGTTACGTTACGTTTGTTACGGTCGTGCGGTTACGTTACGTTTGTTACGGTCGGGCAGTTACGTTACGTTTGTTACGGTCGTGCGGTTACGTTACGTTTGTTACGGTCGTGCAGTTACGTTACGCTGTTACGGGCGTGCAGTTACGTTACGTTTGTTACGGTCGTGCGGTTACGTTACGCTGTTACGGTCGGGCAGTTACGTTACGTTTGTTACGGTCGTGCGGTTACGTTATGCCGTTATGTTCGTGCAGCTGTGTTACATTACGTTACTTGTTTGCGTTCGTGCGGAGGCCGAGTGCGTGTGTGCGTGTTGTGCATGTCGTGCGTGTTGTGCGTGTTGTGCGTGTTGTGCGTGTTGTGCGTGTTGTGCGTGTTGTGCGTGTTGTGCGTGTTGTGCGTGTTGTGCGTGTTGGATGTCAATGTGGCGCCTGGTCAATGGGCAGTATAGGAACTCCCGCAAGCAGCAGCTGAGATAGTCTTACTTTTATTCCTTGCTGATCGGTCGAGGCACGCCCTTTTTCCGCCATGGCGAGGCGGACAGGGATGGTCTTACATGCCCGTTAATTTGTGTCCGTACAGAAAACAACTTAACATTTATTCATATGAAACACAAGTTTCTCTTACGCTAGGCTAGGCCTAGCTCATATTTCCAGAACAATGCACTATATTCCGAGAAGAACAAATCCAATGAAGCTCAGTTTCTCTTGCCAGGAGTTTTTACACGGCAAACTCTGATAAGGCGTCACATTCGAACTCCATGCGATGTTAACCGTTCTGTGGCATTTATTTCGTGTGATATGTTACCGTCGTGTGACCCGTTCTTCTACGTGATGTTCCCCTGTTAACCGAGTCCCATGTGATCAGTGTCACAGTCTGAAGACGTTTGTCCTCGTGTTGTATCGTGAGGTCCGGTGTATACGTAGTATATGTTGTCGGTAGTAACAATGGCATTATTATATAACATGTACATAAATGTATGTTTTGTATCTATCCACTGGCACCGACCGATCATCGGGCGACGGGCATTAGCTTGAGTGGCCCGATCATGACGTGTCTTGCTTACCTTGTAATGATATTCGACATGTACGCACTCCGAGGAATACACGAGGAATCATGTGAGGTCTCTCAGTCTCTGTGATGTCTGTGTGCAGGGAGGAAGCTCTACACCTTTATTCCGAACGCTACCTATAGCAAACTATACTCATGCATATACAGGAACGAAATATAGGAATCTTGTAAGTACAAAGCCACTTTAAGAAAAGAGAAATACACCAGGGAAATATCAGAATCCAAGACGCAGCAGAAGGATGGACATTGGACGGGAAGATTCGATTAAGTCGGGGAAACACACGTTCGTAGACACATTGGAAGGGAATAGTGTGTGAACAATGCGAAACACATTAAAATGCATGCTGTTTTGACTCAAATGCTCACAGATCTAAAATCATGGAAACTAAGCTAGTGCCACACCGCAGACGGCGCGGTAAGCCCAGTTTCGGGTGCAATAAAGCCGACTTCTTTGGAGCAGCCAGTCACAGTTATATCTGACGTCATGTTACCGCAGACGGCGCGGTAATACCAGCTTCGGGCGCAATAAAGCCGACTTCTTTGGAGCAGCCAGTCACAGTTATATCTGACGTCATGTTACCGCAGAAGGCGCGGTAAGCCCAGCTTCGGGTGCAATAAAGCCGGCTTCTTTGGAGCAGCCAGTCACAGTTATATCTGACGTCATGTTACCGCAGAAGGCGCGGTAAGCCCAGCTTCGGGTGCAATAAAGCCGGCTTCTTTGGAGCAGCCAGTCACAGTTATATCTGACGTCATGTTACCGCAGACGGCGCGGTAATACCAGCTTCGGGCGCAATAAAGCCGACTTCTTTGGAGCAGCCAGTCACAGTTATATCTGACGTCATGTTACCGCAGAAGGCGCGGTAAGCCCAGCTTCGGGTGCAATAAAGCCGGCTTCTTTGGAGCAGCCAGTCACAGTTATATCTGACGTCAGGTTACCGCAGACGGCGCGGTAGGCCCAGCTTCGGGTGCAATAAAGCCGGCTTCTTTGGAGCAGCCAGTCACAGTTATATCTGACGTCATGTTACCGCAGAAGGCGCGGTAAGCCCAGCTTCGGGTGCAATAAAGCCGGCTTCTTTGGAGCAGCCAGTCACAGTTATATCTGACGTCAGGTTACCGCAGATGGCGCGGTAAGCCCAGGTTCGGGAGCACTAAAGCAGGCTTCTTTGGAGCAGCCAGTCACAGTTATATCTGACGTCAGGTTACCGCAGACGGCGCGGTAAGCCCAGCTTCGGGTGCACTAAAGCCGGCTTCTTTGGAGCAGCCAGTCACAGTTATATCTGACGTCAGGTTACCGCAGACGGCGCGGTAGGCCCAGCTTCGGGTGCACTAAAGCCGACTTCTTTGGAGCAGCCAGTCACAGTTATATCTGACGTCAGGTTACCGCAGATGGCGCGGTAAGCCCAGGTTCGGGTGCATTAAAGGAGGCTGCTTTGGAGCAGCCAGTCATAGTTATATCTGACGTCAGGTTACCGCAGACGGCGCGGTAAGCCCAGCTTCGGGCGCAATAAAGCCGGCTTCTTTGGACCAGCCAGTCACAGTTATATCTGACGTCAGGTTACCGCAGACGGCGCGGTAAGCCCAGCTTCGGGAGCAATAAAGCCGGCTTCTTTGGAGCAGCCAGTCACAGTTATATCTGACGTCAGGTTACCGCAGACGGCGCGGTAAGCCCAGCTTCGGGTGCACTCATGCCGACTTCTTTGGAGCAGCCAGTCACAGTTATATCTGACGTCAGGTTACCGCAGACGGTGCGGTAAGCCCAGCTTCGGGTGCACTCATGCCGGCTTCTTTGGAGCAGCCAGTCACAGTTATATCTGACGTCATGTTACCGCAGAAGGCGCGGTAAGCCCAGCTTCGGGTGCAATAAAGCCGGCTTCTTTGGAGCAGCCAGTCACAGTTATATCTGACGTCAGGTTACCGCAGACGGCGCGGTAAGCCCAGCTTCGGGTGCACTCATGCAGGCTTCTTTGGACCAGCCAGTCACAGTTATATCTGACGTCAGGTTACCGCAGACGGCGCGGTAAGCCCAGCTTCGGGTGCACTCATGTCGGCACGTAGCCAGGATTTCGTCCAGGGGGGGGGGGGGCGGCGCCTGGAAAGTGCCCCTTCTGGAACGTTGAAAGGGCCCCTTCCCAAGCGTTGAAAAGCCCCCCCCCCCCCCCCCACCAAAAAAAAAACGGATGAAAAGGCATGTTACAAGGATGGAAAATGCAGTATGACAGGTATGGCACGGGCCATACCAACTTTTAGGAGCTGGAGTAAGCAACTTTGAAATCAGCGACACCAATTTGGAATCAGCAATACCAATTTGGAATATTTAAGCTCAAGACCTGGAACTCTTAAACCATTTTTGAGTCTTTTGCCCTGGATATGCTTTCTCATCAATGCCTCGCATTGCGTATGGTGCGAACCTCTAAAATTGCTATATTGTGCGTTTTAAAGTGCGGTAAAAAGTGCTAAATGAACTATTTTGCCCAATTATATAGGAAAGTAGCAACCTAACACATAAATGCGCCGATAAGCGGGCCGATTTGTTTCTTAACCAGCATATAATTGAATTTGTAGTTAAATTTCGCCGCGGATCAGCGTGATTTTGTTTTGTTTGATTGCCTGTACAACATTATTCTTACTGTTGAAAGGACCAAGGTCCCTTCAGATCGTTTAAGGGCCCCTCTGACCTTTTCAACGCACTTCCGACCTGTTCCGGGACTCATCTGGGATCCGCGAAGCGAAAAGACATGATGTGGACTGGGTGATATATATATATATATATATATATATATATATATATATATATATATATATATATATATATATATATATATATATATATATATATATATATATATATATATATATATATATATATATATATATATATATAGAATACAAAGAGCGCTGGCTGCTTTGTCGCTCTGCCGACATTCTCAAGTGGCCCTCCGACCTGCCCTGGGTCGGAGGGCCACTTCCTCCGACCCTGTACAGTCCTCCGACCCTGCACTGGGTCGGAGGACTGCCCTGGGTCGGCTGCTTCATGCTGGGCAGGGGCCAATTCGGAATGTTCAGGGGCCCTTCTTACCCCCGGGTCCTTTCGGTCTGGTCAGGGGCCCCTCCAATCTTCGCAGGGACCCTTTTAACTTTCCAGGGGCCTTCTGGTCTCTCCAGGGGCCCTAAAGCCTTACAAGGGCCCTTCCGAGCTGGCAAATGACTGCAATGGCTGCTTTGTCGCCATGCGACATGCTCCGATGGCCCTCCGACCTGCCCTGGGGCCCCTCCGAGGGCCCTCCGACCTGCCCTGGAGCCCCTCCGTGCTTGCCAGGGGCCAATTCGGCATGTTCAGGGGCTCTTCTGACCCACCTAGGGGCCCTTTCGGTCTGGTCAGGTACCCTCTGACCTGCACAGGGGCCTTTTTAACTTCCCAGGTGCCCTCTGGTCTGTCCAGGGTCCTTCCAACCTGTTCAGGGGCCCTTATGACCTGACAAGGGACTGCGCTGGCCGCTTTATCGCCCTGCCGACATGCTCAGGGGCCTATCGACCTGCCCAGGGGCCCCTCTGTGTTGGCTAGGGGCCTTTCGACGTGTTCGGGGGCAATTCGACGTGCTCAAGGGGCCCTCTGACCCGCTCAGGGGCCCTTTCGGTCTGGCCAGTGGCCCCTCTGACATGAACGGGGCTCTTTTGAACGTCCAAGGGGCCCTATGGTCTTTCAGAGAGGGCCCTGGTGGTCCTAAAGGGCCTCTGAAGTACTCTAAACTCTCTAAAGACCACGCTTCGCGTGGTAAAGAGACCATGATACCGCGCTTCGCGCGGTCTCGTCGGCCCTTTTCGGGGCGCTGCGCGCGCCGAAAAGGGCCCTCCTGGACCCCGGGGGAGGGGGCCTCCCCCCCCCCCTCCCCCCTGGCTACGTGCCTGTTACGTTACGTTTGTTACGGTCGTGCAGTTACGGTACGTTTGTTACGGTCGTGCAGCTGTGTTACATTACGTTACTTGTTTGCGTTCGTGCGGAGGCCGAGTGCGTTTGTGCGTGTTGTCGTGTTGTGCGTGTTGTTCGTGTTGTGCGTGTTGTGCGTGTTGTGCGTGTTGTGTGTGTTGTGCGTGTTGTGCGTGTTGTGCGTGTTGGATGCCAATGTGGCGCCTGGTCACTGGGCAGTATAGGAACTCCCGCAAGCAGCAGCTGAGATAGTCTACTTTTATTCCTTGCTGACCGGGCGAGACACGCCCTTTTTCCGCCATGGCGAGGCGGACAGGGATGGTCTTACATGCCCGTTAATTTGTGTCCGTACAGAAAACAACTTAACATTTATTCATATGAAACACAAGTTTCTCTTACGCTAGGCTAGGCCTAGCTCATATTTCCAGAACAATGCACTATATTTAGAGAAGAACAAATCCAATGAAGCTCAGTTTCTCTTGCCAGGAGTTTTTACACGGCAAACACGGCCAGAATGGAATAAGGCGTCACATTCGAACTCCATGCGATTTTAACCGTGCTGTGGCATTTATTTCGTGTGATATGTTACCGTCCTGTGACCCGTTCTTCTACGTGATGTTCCCCTGTTAACCGAGTCCCATGTGATCAGTGTCACAGTCTGAAGACGTTTGTCCTCGTGATGTATCGTGAGGTCCGGTGTATACGTAGTATATGTTGTCGGTAGTAACAATGGCATTATTATATAACATGTACATACATGTATGTTTTGTATCTATCCACTAGCACCGACCGATCATCGGGCGACGGGCATTAGCTTGAGTGGCCCGATCATGACGTGTCTTGCTTATCTTGTAATGATATTAGACATGTTCACACTCCGAGGAATACACGAGGAATCATGTGAGGTCTCTCAGTCTCTGCGATGTCTTTGTGCAGGGAGGAAGCTCTACACCTTTATTCTGAACGCCACCTATAGCAAACTATACTCATGCATATTCAGGAACGAAATATAGGGATCTTATAAGTACAAACTACAAAGCCACTTTAAGAAAAGAAAAATACACCAGGGAAATATCAGAATCCAAGACGCAGGAGAAGGGTGGACATTGGACGGGAAGATTCGATTAAGTCGGGGAAACACACGTTCGTAGACGCATTGGAAGGGAATAGTGTGTGAACAATGCGAATCACATTCAAATGCATGCTGTTTTGACTCAAAGCTCACAGATCTCAAATCAGGGAAACTAAGCTAGTGCCACACCGCAGACGGCGCGGTAAGCCCAGCTTCGGGTGCAATAAAGCCGACTTCTTTGAAGCAGTCAGTCACAGTTATATCTGACGTCATGTTACCGCAGACGGCGCGGTAAGCCCAGCTTCGGGTGCTCTAAAGCCGGCTTCTTTGAAGCAGTCAGTCACAGTTATATCTGACGTCATGTTACCGCAGACGGCGCGGTAAGCCCAGCTTCGGGTGCACTCATGCAGGCTTCTTTGGACCAGCCAGTCACAGTTATATCTGACGTCAGGTTACCGCAGACGGCGCGGTAAGCCCAGCTTCGGGTGCACTCATGCCGGCTTCTTTGGAGCAGCCAGTCACAGTTATATCTGACGTCATGTTACCGCAGACGGCGCGGTAAGCCCAGCTTCGGGTGCACTCATGCAGGCTTCTTTGGACCAGCCAGTCACAGTTATATCTGACGTCATGTTACCGCAGACGGCGCGGTAAGCCCAGCTTCGGGTGCACTCATGTCGGCACGTAGCCAGGATTTCGTCCAGGGGGGAGGGGGGGGGGGGCGGCGCCTGGAAAGTGCCCCTTCTGGAACGTTGAAAGGGTCCCTTCCCAAGCGTTGAAAGCCCCCCCCCCCCAAAAAAAAACGGATGAAAAGGCATGTTACAAGGATGGAAAATGCAGTATGACAGGTATGGCACGAGCCATACCAACTTTTAGGAGCTGGAGTTAGCAAACTGCCATATCAACTTTGAAATCAGCGACACCAATTTGGAATCAGCTATACCAATTTGGAATATTTTTTAAGCTCAAGACCTGGAACTCTTAAACCAATTTTGAGTCTTTTGCCCTGGATATCCTTTTTCATCAATGCCTCGCATTGCGTATGGTGCGAACCTCTAAAATTGCTATATTGTGCGTTTAAAAGTGCGGTAAAAAGTGCTAAATGAACTATTTTGCCCAATTATATAGGAAAGTAGCAACCTAACACATAAATGCGCCGATAAACGGGCCGATTTGTTTCCTAACCCGCATATAATTGAATTTGTAGTCAAATTGCGCCGCGGATCAGCGTGATTTTGTTTTGTTTGATTACCTGTACAACATTATTCTTACTGTTGAAAGGACCAAGGTCTCTTCAGATCGTCTAGGGGCCCCTCTGACCTTTTCAACGCCCTTCCGACCTGTTCCGGGACTCATCTGGGATCCGCGAAGCGAAAAGACATGATGTGGAATGGGTGATATATATAGAATACAAAGAGGGCTTACTCTCATGGGCGTAACCACCTTCCGAAAGTAGGTGGGGAGGGAAGCACTTGGAAGTCGAATATTTCCATGCAACGCCCATAGGCGTAATGTTAAAATCGGAAATGTTACTGGGGACTGATCCCCAGTGATCCCAGTGGTGGTTACTTACTCTACAGGAAATATTAAAATCGGAGCTTTCGGATATATTGTAGCACCCTGACGAAGGGTGCTACGATATACCCGAAAGCACCGCTTTTAATATTTGTATTGTGGAGTAAGTCCTCTTTGTATTTAATCTTTATCTGGGATCTCTACGCCCTTTGACCCTACCGGTCTCACCAGGGACTCCTCTGACCTTCCAAGAAGCCCCTGTTGTGAGTCAAGGGGCCCATTCGGCCTGTTCAGAGGTCCTTCCGATCTGGCCAGGGACTGCACTGGCTGCTTTGTCGCCCTGCCGACATGCTCAGGGGCAGGGGCGGCGGATTGCGGGGCGCAGGGTACCTCCCCCCCCCCCAATTGAAAATCCTGGGGAGGGGGAAGTGTCATTTTGCATCCAGATTGAGCAGGCTAAAATCTGGGAGGGCAAAATTACCCTTATGCCCCCAGGATATTCGACTGCGGGAGCATTTTGGGTACCCTGCCCCCACCCCGCAATCCGCCGCCCCTGCTCAGGGGCCCTCCATTCTGGCTAGGAACTCATCCGGCATGTTCAAGGGGCCATCCGACCGGCCCAGAGACCCTTTTGGTCTAGCCAGAAGCCTCTCTGACATGCCCAGGAGCCCCTCCGATCTTCCCAGAGACTTTTCTGGTCG
Organism: Chirona hameri; assembly: GCA_036785665.1. NCBI lineage: Eukaryota > Metazoa > Arthropoda > Thecostraca > Balanomorpha > Balanidae > Chirona > Chirona hameri. Next base: position 26,752 of record JAXIVJ010009470.1, on the reverse strand, counting down.
GCCTGCGCTGGCTGGTTTGTCGCCCTGCCGACATTCTCAAGTGGCCCTCCGACCTGCCCTGGGGCTCCTCCATGCTGGACAGGGGCCAATTCGGAATGTTCAGGGGCCCTTCTTACCCCCGGGTCCTGTCGGTCTGGTCAGGGGCCCCTCCGATCCGCACAGGGACCCTTTTAACTTTCCAGGGGCCTTCTGGTCTCTCCAGGGGCCCTAAAGCATTATAAAGGCCCTTCCGAGCTGGCAAATGACTGCGATGGCTGCTTTGTCGCCATGCGACATGCTCCGATGGCCCTCCGACCTGCCCTGGGGCCCCTCCGAGGGCCCTCCGACCTGCCCTGGAGCCCCTCCGTGCTGGCCAGGGGCCAATTCGGCATGTTCAGGGGCCCTTCTGACCCACCTAGGGGCCCTTTCGGTCTGGTCAGGTACCCTCTGACCTCCACAGGGGCCTTTTTAACTTCCCAGGTGCCCTCTGGTCTGTCCAGGGTCCTTCCAACCTGTTCAGGGGCCCTTATGACCTGACAAGGGACTGCGCTGGCCGCTTTGTCGCCCTGCCGAAATGCTCAGGGGCCTATCGACATGCCCAGGGGTCCCTATGTGTTGGCTAAGGGCCATTCGACGTGTTCGGAGGGCCATTCGACGTGCTCAAGGGGCCCTCTGACCCGCTCAGGGGCCCTTTCGGTCTGGCCAGTGGCCCCTCTGACATGCACGGGGCTCTTTTGAACGTCCAAGGGGCCCTATGGTCTTTCAGAGAGGGCCCTGGTGGTCCTAAAGGGCCTCTGAAGTACTCTAAAGTCTCTAAAGACCACACATCGCGTGGTAAAGAGACCATGATACCGCGCTTCGCGCGGTCTCGTCGCCCTTTTTCGGGGCGCTGCGCGCGCCGAAAAGGGCCCTCCTGGACCCCGGGGGGAGGGGGACCTTCCCCCCCCCCCCCTCCCCCCTGGCTACGTGCCTGCACTCATGCCGGCTTCTTTGGACCAGTCAGTCACAGTTATATCTGACGTCAGGTTACCGCAGACGGTAAGCAGACGGTTACCGCAGACGGTAAGGGGCGGTAAGCCCAGCTTCGGGTGCAATAAAGCCGGCTTCTTTGGAGCAGCCAGTCACAGTTATATCTGACGTCATGTTACCGCAGACGGCGCGGTAAGCCCAGCTTCTGGTGCCATAAAGCCGACTTCTTTGGAGCAGCCAGTCACAGTTATATCTGATGTCACGCTACCGCAGACGGCGCGGTAAGCCCAGCTTCGGGTGCACTCATGCAGGCTTCTTTGGAGCAGCCAGTCACAGTTATATCTGACGTCAGGTTACCGCAGACGGCGCGGTAAGCCCAGCTTCGGGTGCACTAAAGCCGGCTTCTTTGGAGCAGCCAGTCACAGTTATATCTGACGTCAGGTTACCGCAGACGGCGCGGTAAGCCCAGCCTCGGGTGCACTCATGCAGGCTTCTTTGGACCAGCCAGTCACAGTTATATCTAACGTCAGGTTACCGCAGACGGCGCGGTAAGCCCAGCCTCGGGTGCACTCATGCAGGCTTCTTTGGACCAGCCAGTCACAGTTATATCTTACGTCAGGTTACCGCAGACGGCGCGGTAAGCCCAGCCTCGGGTGCACTCATGCCGGCTTCTTTGGAGCAGCCAGTCACAGTTATATCTGACGTCATGTTACCTCAGACGGCGCGGTAAGCCCAGCTTCGGGTGCACTCATGTCGGCACGTAGCCAGGATTTCGTCCAGGGGGGAGGGGGGGGGGGGCGGCGCCTGGAAAGTGCCCCTTCTGGAACGTTGAAAGGGTCCCTTCCCAAGCGTTGAAAGCCCCCCCCCAAAAAAAAAAACGGATGAAAAGGCATGTTACAAGGATGGAAAATGCAGTATGACAGGTATGGCACGAGCCATACCAACTTTTAGGAGCTGGAGTTAGCAAACTGCCATATCAACTTTGAAATCAGCGACACCAATTTGGAATCAGCTATACCAATTTGGAATATTTTTTAAGCTCAAGACCTGGAACTCTTAAACCAATTTTGAGTCTTTTGCCCTGGATATCCTTTTTCATCAATGCCTCGCATTGCGTATGGTGCGAACCTCTAAAATTGCTATATTGTGCGTTTAAAAGTGCGGTAAAAAGTGCTAAATGAACTATTTTGCCCAATTATATAGGAAAGTAGCAACCTAACACATAAATGCGCCGATAAACGGGCCGATTTGTTTCCTAACCCGCATATAATTGAATTTGTAGTCAAATTGCGCCGCGGATCAGCGTGATTTTGTTTTGTTTGATTACCTGTACAACATTATTCTTACTGTTGAAAGGACCAAGGTCTCTTCAGATCGTCTAGGGGCCCCTCTGACCTTTTCAACGCCCTTCCGACCTGTTCCGGGACTCATCTGGGATCCGCGAAGCGAAAAGACATGATGTGGAATGGGTGATATATATAGAATACAAAGAGGGCTTACTCTCATGGGCGTAACCACCTTCCGAAAGTAGGTGGGGAGGGAAGCACTTGGAAGTCGAATATTTCCATGCAACGCCCATAGGCGTAATGTTAAAATCGGAAATGTTACTGGGGACTGATCCCCAGTGATCCCAGTGGTGGTTACTTACTCTACAGGAAATATTAAAATCGGAGCTTTCGGATATATTGTAGCACCCTGACGAAGGGTGCTACGATATACCCGAAAGCACCGCTTTTAATATTTGTATTGTGGAGTAAGTCCTCTTTGTATTTAATCTTTATCTGGGATCTCTACGCCCTTTGACCCTACCGGTCTCACCAGGGACTCCTCTGACCTTCCAAGAAGCCCCTGTTGTGAGTCAAGGGGCCCATTCGGCCTGTTCAGAGGTCCTTCCGATCTGGCCAGGGACTGCACTGGCTGCTTTGTCGCCCTGCCGACATGCTCAGGGGCAGGGGCGGCGGATTGCGGGGCGCAGGGTACCTCCCCCCCCCCCCCCCAATTGAAAATCCTGGGGAGGGGGAAGTGTCATTTTGCATCCAGATTGAGCAGGCTAAAATCTGGGAGGGCAAAATTACCCTTATGCCCCCAGGATATTCGACTGCGGGAGCATTTTGGGTACCCTGCCCCCACCCCGCAATCCGCCGCCCCTGCTCAGGGGCCCTCCATTCTGGCTAGGAACTCATCCGGCATGTTCAAGGGGCCATCCGACCGGCCCAGAGACCCTTTTGGTCTAGCCAGAAGCCTCTCTGACATGCCCAGGAGCCCCTCCGATCTTCCCAGAGACTTTTCTGGTCGGCCTGCGCTGGCTGGTTTGTCGCCCTGCCGACATTCTCAAGTGGCCCTCCGACCTGCCCTGGGGCTCCTCCATGCTGGACAGGGGCCAATTCGGAATGTTCAGGGGCCCTTCTTACCCCCGGGTCCTGTCGGTCTGGTCAGGGGCCCCTCCGATCCGCACAGGGACCCTTTTAACTTTCCAGGGGCCTTCTGGTCTCTCCAGGGGCCCTAAAGCATTATAAAGGCCCTTCCGAGCTGGCAAATGACTGCGATGGCTGCTTTGTCGCCATGCGACATGCTCCGATGGCCCTCCGACCTGCCCTGGGGCCCCTCCGAGGGCCCTCCGACCTGCCCTGGAGCCCCTCCGTGCTGGCCAGGGGCCAATTCGGCATGTTCAGGGGCCCTTCTGACCCACCTAGGGGCCCTTTCGGTCTGGTCAGGTACCCTCTGACCTCCACAGGGGCCTTTTTAACTTCCCAGGTGCCCTCTGGTCTGTCCAGGGTCCTTCCAACCTGTTCAGGGGCCCTTATGACCTGACAAGGGACTGCGCTGGCCGCTTTGTCGCCCTGCCGAAATGCTCAGGGGCCTATCGACATGCCCAGGGGTCCCTATGTGTTGGCTAAGGGCCATTCGACGTGTTCGGAGGGCCATTCGACGTGCTCAAGGGGCCCTCTGACCCGCTCAGGGGCCCTTTCGGTCTGGCCAGTGGCCCCTCTGACATGCACGGGGCTCTTTTGAACGTCCAAGGGGCCCTATGGTCTTTCAGAGAGGGCCCTGGTGGTCCTAAAGGGCCTCTGAAGTACTCTAAAGTCTCTAAAGACCACACATCGCGTGGTAAAGAGACCATGATACCGCGCTTCGCGCGGTCTCGTCGCCCTTTTTCGGGGCGCTGCGCGCGCCGAAAAGGGCCCTCCTGGACCCCGGGGGGAGGGGGACCTTCCCCCCCCCCCTCCCCCCTGGCTACGTGCCTGCACTCATGCCGGCTTCTTTGGACCAGTCAGTCACAGTTATATCTGACGTCAGGTTACCGCAGACGGTAAGCAGACGGTTACCGCAGACGGTAAGGGGCGGTAAGCCCAGCTTCGGGTGCAATAAAGCCGGCTTCTTTGGAGCAGCCAGTCACAGTTATATCTGACGTCATGTTACCGCAGACGGCGCGGTAAGCCCAGCTTCTGGTGCCATAAAGCCGACTTCTTTGGAGCAGCCAGTCACAGTTATATCTGATGTCACGCTACCGCAGACGGCGCGGTAAGCCCAGCTTCGGGTGCACTCATGCAGGCTTCTTTGGAGCAGCCAGTCACAGTTATATCTGACGTCAGGTTACCGCAGACGGCGCGGTAAGCCCAGCTTCGGGTGCACTAAAGCCGGCTTCTTTGGAGCAGCCAGTCACAGTTATATCTGACGTCAGGTTACCGCAGACGGCGCGGTAAGCCCAGCCTCGGGTGCACTCATGCAGGCTTCTTTGGACCAGCCAGTCACAGTTATATCTTACGTCAGGTTACCGCAGACGGCGCGGTAAGCCCAGCCTCGGGTGCACTCATGCAGGCTTCTTTGGACCAGCCAGTCACAGTTATATCTTACGTCAGGTTACCGCAGACGGCGCGGTAAGCCCAGCCTCGGGTGCACTCATGCCGGCTTCTTTGGAGCAGCCAGTCACAGTTATATCTGACGTCATGTTACCTCAGACGGCGCGGTAAGCCCAGCTTCGGGTGCACTAAAGCCGGCTTCTTTGGAGCAGCCAGTCACAGTTTTATCTGACGTCATGTTACCGCAGACGGCGCGGTAAGCCCAGCTTCGGGTGCACTAAAGCCGGCTTCTTTGGAGCAGCCAGTCACAGTTATATCTGACGTCAGATTAGCGTCTGCAGCCAAGCGTGACGGGACGAACAAAAGTAGGGCAACACCGACATAAAACATGTGAAAGGGAAATATTTACCTTTTTCCACACAAATGAAGTTATTACTTGAAATTGATAGACGAGACCAAAATATCTTGTAAATTTATTACATTTTGCATCAAACAATTCCTACCGAGAGATATTTCAAGTCAAGGTTGATAACCGATCCACGCTTATAACGACGAGTACTTACAAGTATTTGGTAGTGAATTTCGAATGCCGAGCTTGTCTCGTATTGTTATTTGACAAAATTGTATGGAAAATATGTCTTGGACTCTGTCTATTGTTATTATGTGCCCTAATATCCTTAATGTGATCCTCAATGTTTGAAAATTGGTTCATTTGTTTTCAACATTAGGCGCTTTGTATAGTTTGTATCTGCCTGTATCTATATTACTATTTGATAAGTGTCTGTCTGTCTGTCTGTCTGTCTGTCTATCCGCAACGAATTTAAAGGTCCCAGTTATCCCAGTTAATATTCACTATGCACATTAGGCCGGGTCATTCGATACGTGTTTGCGAGCATGCGCAGATTAATAGTGAAATTATTATGCGCTATATCATTACAAACTTACATGAATTTTGTGAAATTTTCAAATGAAATTTGGAGGGCCAACCGGCCTCTTTTTGGGACACTTTTGTGATTTTTCCGGCAATATCGTACATTTGGGCATTATTATTAATTTGGTTTTGTTGCAAATATCATTTTCGAATTATCCGTATGCTGTTTGACAACCGTAGTGATTGTCATGGAGTTATCATGGACAATAAAGCTGTTTCTCTGCATTTCCTGTGAGGAGTTTATGGCACCCGCTCACAGCGCCATCTATTGAGCAGATTTGCAATGTATGCGCTAGGTGCAATTTCCCGGCTGCGGAGGTCTGCAGAGGAACCCCACAAGCACTGAAATCAGTGGCAGCTGATAATGGGAGGAGGAGCAGGAAAAACTGACCCCCCCCCCCCCCACACACACACACACACACACACACACACACACACACACACACACACACACACACACACACACACACACACACACACACACACACACACACACACACACACACACACACACACACACACACTCAAGAAGTGGGGGGGGGGGGGCAAACATATGATTTCCCCCTGATAAATTTGTAAATTTGTAAATTTGTTGATAATTGTTCAAGATGTTGGTTCGATTTTTTTCTTGTTGACCGACAACTTGACACCGAGAGCCCGAGGTGCCCCCAGTCAGCCTGAAGGGCCCTCTAAAGCCGACAGAAGGCCCTCAGTCGGCCTAAGGGGGCCCTCAGAAGGCTTACATCTTCAACATGGGCTGTCCGACGTTTTTCTTGAGACCATTTAGAGGCCCTGCAAAATATGGTGACCTAAATCCGAAGAGACACTATTTCGCGCCATTTTGTTTTCTTTGGGGGGGGGGTTGGCCGAGGGGTCCCTCTGGGTTTTTTGCCCCCTCATCATCCCAAAATACCTTCCGCCGCCTCTGACTGAAATGGAACACCAGCAGATTAACTCCATGGAAAATGGATTTAAAGTGGGTGGGGAGGAGTGCGTGCCCAACAAATTTGACTGCATGAACTTGATCCGCCCCTCGAGTCAGGATAGGTACCTGTCCGATCTCCAGACGTGAA
>JAXIVJ010009470.1:0-15000 GCA_036785665.1 Chirona hameri | reverse complement strand
ACGACACACCCCGGCTGCGGCGCTACCTCAGAGACTACATCCGTCTACTGGCCCGGCACGGCGTGCGGGAGCCGGCGCAGGTCCGCGCCCTGGTGGCTCAGCATGGTGCACTCCTGCCGGCCGTGCTCACCCAACCGGAGGCTCTGCGACACCTCCTGCTGGCCGACGGCGCCCGCCGGCTCAGCATGTACAACCTGCTGAACTCTGAGGTACCGCTGCTGGGCCAGCCGGAGCCGGAGCAGCAGCAGCAGGCTGGCGAACCGCCGGCACGCGTCGCGATCTTCAGCGCGTACAACAAGGACGTGCCGGCCTCGGTGCGGGAGACACTGTCGGCCTCCGACGCGCCGCTGGGGGAGGGTGAGTTGGACGGCCTGCTGCTGGACCTGCTGCAGGCGGCCGCAAACCGTCATGATGCGCTGAGTGAGTCCCACCCAGCGGCCCCTGGAGGCACGGGGGACTCGGTGGACTTGAGGGAGTCGGGGCCCTCGGCAGACCCAGCAGCCGGGGACCGGAATAAGAAGGGCATCGTCAGCGTGTCGAAGTCGGACTCTCAGACTTCGTACATTATCTACCCGGATCGGCAGCCGGCGTCGGGGCGGCCTCAGCTGCGGCGGCCACAGCAGAGGCTCGACGACGGCGGATTCCAGACCATCAACGCGCAGGTGGAGGGGTTCGATCTCAACCGACAGTCGCTGGTCACCAGCCAGGGCGTGCCGGGAGGGGAGCCTCCCACGACACCTCCGCCGGCCGCAGTGCCGTCACCTCCGACCGAGCGGCCCTTCCGGCCACCCCGGCCACAGAGGAAACGCCCGACCCGGCCGACGCCACCGACATGGAGACCCTCCACTGAGGCGCCGACTGAGAGAACCACCCGACCACCCACCACATCTCCTCCGACTCCGGCCACCACTGAGGCGTCTACGGCACGCGTCCAGGTCAGAACTGAAGCGCCGGAGGGCATCACCGTCCGGCCCCAGTCGGAGGTGGAGGCTCGCTCCACAACCCGGAGACAGGCGGCCCCAGGAGACGCCGCTACTGAGCAGACTGGCCAGCCGCTGCAGTACACGGACCGAGACTATCCGCAGGACGACGCGCTCCTGCAGTATTATTATGATGACTATCAGGAGGCGGCCGGGGACTACCAGACAGCTCCGGGCGACTACCGGCCAGCACGGGAGGACTACAGACCTGCACAGCAGGACTACAGACGGCCGTCATCTGGCGCAGGAGGTGAGAGCGGGCCGCCGACCGGCGAGACGGGCTTCAGACCTGAGCGGCCGTCGACGGGCCGTCCAGCCGTAATCAAGTCATCCCTGGTGATCATCTCGCCACCCCGGGAACCACCTCAGGGAGCCGCCGACCCGGTCAGCGCGCTCCACTACACAGCCACACCACCGCCTATGTCCGTTTCTGACCGACCCGCTGGCGAGGGACAGCCACCGCCAGAGGCACTGTCCTCGCCTGAGGGCCCGGTTAAGGGCACAGCTGAGGAACCTTCCGAGGAACCGTCTGAGGAATCTTCTGATGCAGCCTCTGGAGAGTCGTCAGTACTCGACCAGCCAGAGATCAGCCCCGACCTGCAGGCCTTCCTGGCGCGCTTCGAGAAAACACAGAAGGAGCGAGGGAAGCTGCAATTCCAGGGTTCGCCGCAAGAGGAGCGTACAGGTATGACGGCACCTGCGAAGACAGACGATAGACGCCGCCCCTCGCCACAGCGCATCCCCACAGCTGCACCGCTGCCGGCCTCTGCCCCTGCCTCTCGCAGACCCGACACGATCGACGCCAAACCGGCAAGCAAGTACCCCACAGACCCCTGGGAGCTCTTCAACGCACTGTTTGAAGAAGACGACTCCAGCGAACCACCTCAGTCGCCGGCACCGACAACGACGACCGCTTCGCCGAAACGTCAGCCATCAAGGCGTCCGATGCCGTCGCTGTCTGACCTGCTGATCCCTCTGCTGGCCTCGTACCACCGATTCCAGCAGGTGAGCCTGGGAGAGCAGCGACCGACGGCGCGGCCGACGCCGGCCGGACCTCTTGGTCACATACCGCTGCTGGTGCCGCCTCAGCAGCCGGTTCACTACGCGCCGACGACGCCGCCGTCATCGCCGCAGGGAGTGCTGGCTCACCGTCTAGGGCGGCCGCAATCAGGGGGCGGCTGTCCACAGCCCGGGGGAGGAGGCAACATACCGGAGGTGCAGACAATCTCCCTGTCAAACCCACAGCTGAGGCTGCCCAAGCTGCCGCTGCCGTTCGGCATCATCAATGGGGTGGCGGTGATGGATCGGATGGACGGTCAAGTCCTGCCAAGGCCCGCAGATGGCACAGTGGGAGAAGGCAGGCCCTGGTCCGGCGCTGCCGACCCCAGCAGACCAGACCCTGGCAGACCCTGGTATGGCGCAGCAGCAGACGCCGACAGACGCAGACCGCCTATGGTGTCACCTGGGGCTCAGAACCGGCTGGGACCTGTGGCGGGGCCGGAGAGACCGCAAATGGCGGGGCCAGAGAGGCCACACGGACAGCCCCGGCCGGGAGCGGCGCCAGATGTCACTCGGAGAAGACCAAGACCACGGCCAGCCTTCCCTCCCGAGACACCCCATAACCGACCTCAGCCAGCCTGGCTTGAAGATCAGAACAACAGACCGTGGTCCGGAATGACGGTCCAGAATGATCGAGAAAGACCGCTCCCGGGTTCGGACCGGCACCAGGAGAGACCACGTCCTCATTTAGCGTCGGATAGATATCAGGAGGCCCCACGTCCTGACACAAGACCAAACAGGGACCAGGAGAGGCCGCGGCCTGGCCGGCCGGTTGGAGGTCGTCCCGGACCCCGTCCCGGAATTCGCCACGGAGTTCGGCCAGGTGCTCGTCCCGGACCCCGTCCCGGACCCCGTCCTGGACCCCGTCCCGGACCCCGTCCCGGACCCCGTCCCGGACCCCGTCCCGGACCCCGTCCCGGACCCCGTCCTGGACCCCGTCCCGGACCTCGTCCCGGACCTCGCCCCGGGATTCGACCGGGAGCTCCGCCTCCTGACATTCTGGCCGGTATGCGACCGCCGCTGGACCTGGCTGCTCACTGGCGACCAGACGCCTCGGAGAAGCCGATGATGCTGGCGACACGGCGCCCGCCACCGGCTTACCGACCTGAGCTGCCTATCAGCGGTCACTTCCCACACCTGCTGCAGAACAGGGACGGGCTGACCACCAGCGAGCGGCCGGTGAGCAACGCAGGAGGGCGACCCGGCCGGCGGCCAGCCGAGAGCACGGTGAACGGCGTGCCGCTGGTGGAGCTGCGTCTGCCGCAGTTCCTGGCCGGACTGCACGGCGCCAGACCGGTACCGCCGCACCTGGCGCCGCCGCCGCCCCTGCTGCCGGTCGGTCCTCAGCTGCCCGGCCCTCCACCGCCACCACACGGCCCTCAGACACCTCACGGCCCCCCGCCACCGCACGGCCCTCAGACACCTCACGGCGCCCCGCCACCACACGGTCAGCTAGGCTCCCTCCTCCGACGGCCGCCCCAGCACCAGCACCAGCCTCAGCCCACGGCACCGCCCCCGCCCCGACCCACTGCCTCCACGGAGCACCCAGTGCTTCGCCTGACGCGACCTCCGCCGCCAGTGGAACCCTACCTACCGGCTTCGGCTCCGACCCAACCGGCAGACTATGGAGACTACGGCGACTATGAAGATATTATCACTGCTGCCGCGCCGCTGCCGGATCTGAATGAAATCGGCGCGCCGGCGCAGACCACCACGGAGAAGGATCTGGAGAAACTGGGAGCGATCGTCTCCAGCGTTATGAACCGCCGTCCAAACCGCACAGAGCAGGCGGCTATTGACCGGAATATGCTGAGGAAGCGACTCGGACTGGCTGCTGTTGGTGGTGGAGGAGGATTTGAAGGGTATAACGTTCACGAGCAGGGTGATGATGACAGGGAGTCGGTTAGGTCGGAGGAATGGCATCCGCAGACGACGAGTGAGGCCCCCACCAGCTCTCGGCGTCCGGCAACGAGGGTAACTAGTCGACCTGTCCGTCCATCGCGAATGCCCCGCCCGTCTAGACCTTCCCGACCGTCCCCACCGACCCGACCAACCCAACCAACCCGACCAACCCAGCCAACCCGACCGACCCAACCAACCCGACCGACCCAACCAACCCGACCACATCACGACGTCCCGACCACACCGACCACACGTCCACCATCAGGCCGGCAGACCACCTCCCCGACTCCGCCCACCACTGCGTCCCCGAGCAGTACCAGTACGACTGACACCGCCTTCTTCACAGTAGTCCCCTCCCAGGGCCCCGCTCTGGACCGCTCTAACGCCGTGCCCGGCCACGAGCTGCCCGGCAACTCTACTGACGACGCTCCGTCACAGCCGGGCCAGTCCGGGGCGCTCTCCCCTGAAGAGATCGCCCACGTGTTGATCGGCACCACGGCCGGCCTCAGTGTCTTCTGCCTGGTGATCGTAGCCGTCACGATGAAGTGTCGGAGGAACTGCAGCGTGTATGCCCTCCTGTCCAGACTGATGCACTCGGAGTACATCCAGGGCCTGGGCAGCCGCATGTCGTCGGCACGGTCGCATCGCTCGGCAGCCGACGGCGGCGGAGACGCGCCCACGCACAAGCTCGGATCGTGGTTTAACGGGCGTTCAGAGTCGCTGGGTGGTGCAGAGAAGTTCCGCAGCAACATGGCGCTGCCGGTCGGCTACAGCAGTAACATCTCGTCGCTAGGAGTGAAGGAGTCAAAGCCGCACGGCTACAGCGTGCGAAGACTGAGCGCTCCGGCAGGGCAGCTCATCAGCTCCACCTCCAGCAGTGGTGGGTCGGTGGCGGACACGTCCGACCAGGAGACGCTCAGAGACAGGCGGCACGGCAGCGGGTTGGAGGGCGGCCGCGCTGCCAGTCGCGGCACCTCCTGGCTGCATGGGTCATACGTGTTTGGTGGAGGGGAGACGCGACCCCGGCCTGGTCCAAGCGATGGGCCAGTACAGGGCGTCATGTACAGACGGAGCTCGGATGAGCTGGCACCCGTCCCCGCCGCCGCCGCTGCTGCTCCCTCGAACGCCATCACCTCCACCGCCACCGCCACCGCCGCCGCCGCTGAGACGAGACGGTCCCGCCGCCGCGCGCCATCTGGCGGCAAACAGACGGCGCCACCATCGCGGCGGGGCGGCAGCAGCCGGCAGGGCAGCCGGCGGGGTCCGGAGCTGACCTCCCGCAGGCAACAGCAGGAGTCAGCTGAGGCTAGCAGCCGGGGCTCCCGCCGACACCGCAGCCGGTCGCGCGCAGGTAGCCCTGAACCCCGCAGCAGACACCGCAGTCATTCCCGCGCGCAGAGCCCGGAGCACCGCGGCCGGCATCGGAGCCACTCTCGCGCTCGGAGTCCTGAGCGCCACACCAGACACAGAAGCCACTCACGCGCGCCCAGTCCTGACCACCACGTCCGCCACCGCAGTCAGTCCCGCGCGCGCAGTCCGGAGCGGCGCAGTCGCCGCAGTCTGTCGCAAGCGCACAGTCCAGCGGCGGCGGCGGCGGCGGCTGTGCGGCGCAGTCCGAGCGAGCCTCGCCAGCAGGGGAGGAGGCCCCGCGACTCATCCAGGCCCCGGGAAGTGTCCGAGCAGCGCGCCTCGCTGCGACACGTCCGAACGCTGGCTGACGCGCTCTCAGACGGATCCAACAGCGCCGTCAACTGGTCATCCAGCGATGAGAGGCTCATCTAGCCGCCGAGTCAGCGAAGGCTGGTAATCCAGCGATGAGAGGCTCATCAAGCCGCCGGGTCAGTGAAGGCTGGTAATCCAGCGATGAGAGGCTCATCTAGCTGCCGGGTCAGCGAAGGCTGGTCATCCAGCGGCAACTGGTCAACAGGTCATCCAGCGACCAGCGGATTAATCAGCCGCGGGGTTGGCGAAGAATCTGGGGAATTGCCAGAGGTCAGCAGAGAAGCTGAGGTATTATCCGAGCTCAGAGAACAAACTGGGAGTCAGATGAGGAACGGAGGCATTATCAGAGATCGACAATAGAGGCAACGTGTCAGAAGAGACCAACGAAGCAGCCGGGGCACAAAAGAGGCCTGCTAAAATGCCGCTGAGCAGACAGCATGGGCGCAGCGGGAGAACCTGCAGACGACAGCAGCGAAGCGAAGCGCCTGACAGCATCACCGCCTGCCGTCTGTCATGAGAGGCGAGACATGTTTGGCTTGGCGGGCTGACATGCCACCGTTATTGTTACGTTATTTATAGTACGTTATGCTTATTCTGTACATTGGAGCCCACGGGCCCACGGCCGAATGATGCAATAGATTGTTCACGTTACGTTGCTCGTTACGATGTCGTTACGCTGTTACGGTCGGGCAGTTACGTTACGTTTGTTACGGGCGTGCAGTTACGTTACGCTGTTACGGGCGTGCAGTTACGTTACGTTTGTTACGGTCGGGCAGTTACGTTACGTTTGTTACGGTCGGGCAGTTACGTTACGTTTGTTACGGTCGTGCAGTTACGTTACGTTTGTTACGGTCGGGCAGTTACGTTACGCTGTTACGGTCGGGCAGTTACGTTACGCTGTTACGGTCGTGCAGTTACGTTACGTTTGTTACGGTCGGGCAGTTACGTTACGTTTGTTACGGTCGGGCAGTTACGTTACGCTGTTACGGTCGTGCAGTTACGTTACGTTTGTTACGGGCGGGCAGTTACGTTACGTTTGTTACGGTCGGGCAGTTACGTTACGTTTGTTACGGTCGTGCGGTTACGTTATGCCGTTATGTTCGTGCAGCTGTGTTACATTACGTTACTTGTTTGCGTTCGTGCGGAGGCCGAGTGCGTGTGTGCGTGTTGTGCGTGTTGTGCGTGTTGTGCGTATTGTGCGTGTTGTGCGTGTTGTGCGTGTTGTGCGTGTTGTTCGTGTTGTGCGTGTTGTGCGTGTTGTGCGTGTTGTGCGTGTTGTGCGTGTTGTAGGTGTTGGATGTCAATGTGGCGCCTGGTCACTGGGCAGTATAGGAACTCCCGCAAGCAGCAGCTGAGATAGTCTACTTTTATTCCTTGCTGATCGGTCGAGGCACGCCCTTTTTCCGCCATGGCGAGGCGGACAGGGATGGTCTTACATGCCCGTTAATTTTTGTCCGTACAGCAAATAACTTACCATTTTTCCATATTAAACACAAGTTTCTCTTACGCTAGGCTAGGCCTAGCTCATATTTCCAGAACAATGCACTATATTTCGAGAAGAACAAATCACATGAAGCTCAGTTTCTCTTGCCAGGAGTTTTTACACGGCAAACTCTGATAAGGCGTCACATTCGAACTCCATGCGATGTTAACCGTTCTGTGGCATTTATTTCGTGTGATATGTTACCGTCCTGTGACCCGTTCTTCTACGTGATGTTCCCCTGTTAACCGAGTCCCATGTGATCAGTGTCACAGTCTGAAGATGTTTGTCCTCGTGATGTATCGTGAGGTCCGGTATATACGTAGTATATGTTGTCGGTAGTAACAATGGCATTATTATATAACATGTACATAAATGTATGTTGTGTATCTATCCACTGGCACCGACCGATCATCGGGCGACGGGCATTAGCTTGAGTGGCCCGATCATGACGTGTCTTGCTTACCTTGTAATCATATTCGACATGTACGCACTCCGAGGAATACACGAGGAATCATGTGAGGTCTCTCAGTCTCTGCGATGTCTGTGTGCAGGGAGGAAGCTCTACACCTTTATTCCGAACGCTACCTATAGCAAACTATACTCATGCATATACAGGAACGAAATATAGGGATCTTGTAAGTACAAAGCCACTTTAAGAAAAGAGAAATACACCAGGGAAATATCAGAATCCAAGACGCAGCAGAAGGATGGACATTGGACGGGAAGATTCGATTAAGTCGGGGAAACACACGTTCGTAGACACATTGGAAGGGAATAGTGTGTGAACAATGCGAAACACATTAAAATGCATGCTGTTTTGACTCAAATGCTCACAGATCTAAAATCTTGGAAACTAAGCTAGAGCCACACCGCAGACGGCGCGGTAAGCCCAGTTTCGGGTGCAATAAAGCCGACTTCTTTGGAGCAGCCAGTCACAGTTATATCTGACGTCATGTTACCGCAGAAGGCGCGGTAAGCCCAGCTTCGGGTGCAATAAAGCCGGCTTCTTTGGAGCAGCCAGTCACAGTTATATCTGACGTCATGTTACCGCAGACGGCGCGGTAATACCAGCTTCGGGCGCAATAAAGCCGACTTCTTTGGAGCAGCCAGTCACAGTTATATCTGACGTCATGTTACCGCAGATGGCGCGGTAAACCCTGCTTCGGGTGCACTAAAGCCGGCTTCTTTGGAGCAGCCAGTCACAGTTATATCTGACGTCAGGTTACCGCAGACGGCGCGGTAGGCCCAGCTTCGGGTGCACTAAAGCCGACTTCTTTGGAGCAGCCAGTCACAGTTATATCTGACGTCAGGTTACCGCAGATGGCGCGGTAAGCCCAGGTTCGGGTGCATTAAAGGAGGCTGCTTTGGAGCAGCCAGTCATAGTTATATCTGACGTCAGGTTACCGCAGACGGCGCGGTAAGCCCAGCTTCGGGCGCAATAAAGCCGGCTTCTTTGGACCAGCCAGTCACAGTTATATCTGACGTCAGGTTACAGCAGACGGCGCGGTAAGCCCAGCTTCGGGTGCACTAAAGCCGGCTTCTTTGGAGCAGCCAGTCACAGTTATATCTGACGTCATGTTACCGCAGACGGCGCGGTAATACCAGCTTCGGGTGCACTAAAGCCGGCTTCTTTGGAGCAGCCAGTCACAGTTATATCTGACGTCATGTTACCGCAGACGGCGCGGTAAGCCCAGCTTCGGGTGCACTAAAGCCGGCTTCTTTGGAGCAGCCAGTCAGTTATATCTGACGTCAGGTTACCGCAGACGGCGCGGTAAGCCCAGCTTCGGGTGCACTCATCTCGGCACGTAGCCAGGATTTCGTCCAGGGGGGGGGGGCGGCGCCTGGAAAGTGCCTCTTCTGGAACGTTGAAAGGGCCCCTTCCCAAGCGTTGAAAAGCCCCCCCCCCCCCCCCCAAAAAAAACGGATGAAAAGGCATGTTACAAGGATGGAAAATGCAGTATGACAGGTATGGCACGGGCCATACCAACTTTTAGGAGCTGGAGTTAGCAACTTTGAAATCAGCGACACCAATTTGGAATCAGCAATACCAATTTGGAATATTTAAGCTCAAGACCTGGAACTCTTAAACCATTTTTGAGTCTTTTGCCCTGGATATGCTTTCTCATCAATGCCTCGCATTGCGTATGGTGCGAACCTCTAAAATTGCTATATTGTGCGTTTAAAGTGCGGTAAAAAGTGCTAAATGAACTATTTTGCCCAATTATATAGGAAAGTAGCAACCTAACACATAAATGCGCCGATAAACGGGCCGATTTGTTTCTTAACCCGCATATAATTGAATTTGTAGTTAAATTGCGCCGCGGATCAGCGTGATTTTGTTTTGTTTGATTGCCTGTACAACATTATTCTTACTGTTGAAAGGACCAAGGTCCCTTCAGATCGTTTAGGGGCCCCTCTGACCTTTTCAACGCACTTCCGACCTGTTCCGGGACTCATCTGGGATCCGCGAAGCGAAAAGACATGATGTGGACTGGGTGATATATATATATATATATATATATATATATATATATATATATATATATATATATATATATATATATATATATATATATATATATATATATATATATATATATATATATAATACAAAGAGGGCTTACTCTCATGGGCGTAAACACCTTCCGAAAGTAGGTGGGGAGGGAAGCACTTGGAAGTCGAATATTTCCATGCAACGCCCATAGGCGTAATGTTAAAATCGGAAATGTTACTGGAGACTGATCCCCAGTGATCCCAGTGGTGGTTACGCGCCTGCTTATTCTACAGGAAATACTAAAATCGGAGCTTTCGGATATATTGTAGCACCCTGACGAAGGGTGCTACGATATACCCGAAAGCACCGCTTTTAATATTTGTATTGTGGAGTAAGTCCTCTTTGTATTTAATCTTTGTCTGGGATCTCTACGCCCTTTGACACTACCGGCCTCACCAGGGACTCCTCTGACCTTCCAAGAAGCCCCTGTTGTGAGCAAAGGGGCCCATTCGGCCTGTTCAGAGGTCCTTCCGATCTGGCCAGGGACTGCACTGGCTGCTTTGTCACCCTGCCGACATGCTCAGGGGCAGGGGCGGCGGATTGCGGGGCGCAGGGTACCTCTCCCCCCCCCCCCCCCTCCCCCCCCCCCCATTTGAAAATCCTGGGGAGGGGGAAATGTCATTTTGCCTCCAGATTGAGCAGGCTAAAATCTGGGAGGGCAAGATTACCCTATGCCCCCAGGATATTCGACTGGGGGAGCATTTTGGGTACCCTGCCCCCCCCCCCCCCCTCAATCCGCCGCCCCTGCTCAGGGGCCCCTCCATTCTGGCTAGGAACTCATCCGGCATGTTCAAGGGGCCATCCGACCGGCCCAGAGACCCTTTTGGTCTAGCCAGAAGCCTCTCTGACTTGCCCAGGAGCCCCTCCGATCTGCCCAGAGACTCTTCTGGTCGGCCTGCGCTGGCTGCTTTGTCGCTCTGCCGACATTCTCAAGTGGCCCTCCGACCTGCCCTGGGTCGGAGGGCCACTTCCTCCGACCCTGTACAGTCCTCCGACCCTGCACTGGGTCGGAGGACTGCCCTGGGTCGGCTGCTTCATGCTGGGCAGGGGCCAATTCGGAATGTTCAGGGGCCCTTCTTACCCCCGGGTCCTTTCGGTCTGGTCAGGGGCCCCTCCGATCTTCACAGGGACCCTTTTAACTTTACAGGGGCCTTCTGGTCTCTCCAGGGGCCCTAAAGCCTTACAAGGGCCCTTCCGAGCTGGCAAATGACTGCAATGGCTGCTTTGTCGCCATGCGACATGCTCCGATGGCCCTCCGACCTGCCCTGGGGCCCCTCCGAGGGCCCTCCGACCTGCCCTGGAGCCCCTCCGTGCTTGCCAGGGGCCAATTCGGCATGTTCAGGGGCTCTTCTGACCCACCTAGGGGCCCTTTCGGTCTGGTCAGGTACCCTCTGACCTGCACAGGGGCCTTTTTAACTTCCCAGGTGCCCTCTGGTCTGTCCAGGGTCCTTCCAACCTGTTCAGGGGCCCTTATGACCTGACAAGGGACTGCGCTGGCCGCTTTATCGCCCTGCCGACATGCTCAGGGGCCTATCGACCTGCCCAGGGGCCCCTCTGTGTTGGCTAGGGGCCTTTCGACGTGTTCGGGGGCAATTCGACGTGCTCAAGGGGCCCTCTGACCCGCTCAGGGGCCCTTTCGGTCTGGCCAGTGGCCCCTCTGACATGAACGGGGCTCTTTTGAACGTCCAAGGGGCCCTATGGTCTTTCAGAGAGGGCCCTGGTGGTCCTAAAGGGCCTCTGAAGTACTCTAAACTCTCTAAAGACCACGCTTCGCGTGGTAAAGAGACCATGATACCGCGCTTCGCGCGGTCTCGTCGGCCCTTTTCGGGGCGCTGCGCGCGCCGAAAAGGGCCCTCCTGGACCCCGGGGGGAGGGGGCCTTCCCCCCCCTCCCCCCTGGCTACGTGCCTGTTACGTTACGTTTGTTACGGTCGTGCAGTTACGTTACGTTTGTTACGGGCGGGCAGTTACGCTACGTTTGTTACGGTCGTGCGGTTACGTTATGCCGTTATGTTCGTGCAGCTGTGTTACATTACGTTACTTGTTTGCGTTCGTGCGGAGGCCGAGTGCGTTTGTGCGTGTTGTCGTGTTGTGCGTGTTGTGCGTGTTGTTCGTGTTGTGCGTGTTGTGCGTGTTGTGTGTGTTGTGCGTGTTGTGCGTGTTGTGCGTGTTGGATGTCAATGTGGCGCCTGGTCACTGGGCAGTATAGGAACTCCCGCAAGCAGCAGCTGAGATAGTCTTACTTTTATTCCTTGCTGACCGTGCGAGGCACGCCCTTTTTCCGCCATGACAAGGCGGACAGCGATGGTTTTACATGCCCGTTAATTTGTGTCCGTACAGAAAATAACTTGACATTTATTCATATGAAACACAAGTTTCTCTTACGCTAGGCTAGGCCTAGCTCATATTTCCAGAACAATGCACTATATTTCGAGAAGAACAAATCCAATGAAGCTCAGTTTCTCTTGCCAGGAGTTTTTACACGGCAAACTCTGATAAGGCGTCACATTCGAACTCCATGCGATGTTAACCGTTCTGTGGCATTTATTTCGTCTGATATGTTACCGTCCTGTGACCCGTTCTTCTACGTGATGTTCCCCTGTTAACCGAGTCCCATGTGATCAGTGTCACAGTCTGAAGACGTTTGTCCTCGTGTTGTATCGTGAGGTCCGGTATATACGTAGTATATGTTGTCGGTAGTAACAATGGCATTATTATATAACATGTACATAAATGTATGTTTTGTATCTATCCACTGGCACCGACCAATCATCGGGCGACGGGCATTAGCTTGAGTGGCCCGATCATGACGTGTCAAGCTTATCTTGTAATGATATTAGACATGTTCACACTCCGAGGAATACACGAGGAATCATGTGAGGTCTCTCAGTCTCTGCGATGTCTTTGTGCAGGGAGGAAGCTCTACACCTTTATTCTGAACGCCACCTATAGCAAACTATACTCATGCATATTCAGGAACGAAATATAGGGATCTTATAAGTACAAACTACAAAGCCACTTTAAGAAAACAGAAATACACCAGGGAAATATCAGAATCCAAGACGCAGGAGAAGGGTGGACATTGGACGGGAAGATTCGATTAAGTCGGGGAAACACACGTTCGTAGACGCATTGGAAGGGAATAGTGTGTGAACAATGCGAATCACATTCAAATGCATGCTGTTTTGACTCAAAGCTCACAGATCTCAAATCAGGGAAACTAAGCTAGAGCCACACCGCAGACGGCGCGGTAAGCCCAGCTTCGGGTGCACTCATGCCGACTTCTTTGGAGCAGCCAGTCACAGTTATATCTGACGTCATGTTACCGCAGACGGCGCGGTAAGCCCAGCTTCGGGTGCAATAAAGCCGGCTTCTTTGGAGCAGCCAGTCACATTTATATCTGACGTCATGTTACCGCAGACGGCGCGGTAAGCCCAGCTTCGGGTGCACTCATGCCGACTTCTTTGGACCAGCCAGTCACAGTTATATCTGACGTCAGGTTACCGCAGACGGCGCGGTAAGCCCAGCTTCGGGTGCACTCATGCCGGCTTCTTTGGAGCAGCCAGTCACAGTTATATCTGACGTCATGTTACCGCAGACGGCGCGGTAAGCCCAGCTTCGGGTGCACTAAAGCCGGCTTCTTTGGAGCAGCCAGTCACAGTTATATCTGACGTCATGTTACCGCAGACGGCGCGGTAAGCCCAGCTTCGGGTGCACTCATGTCGGCACGTAGCCAGGATTTCGTCCAGGGGGGAGGTGGGGGGGGGGGGGGGGGGGGGCGGCGCCTGGAAAGTGCCCCTTCTGGAACGTTGAAACGGTCCCTTCCCAAGCGTTGAAAGCCCCCCCCCCCCCCCAAAAAAAAAACGGATGAAAAGGCATGTTACAAGGATGGAAAATGCAGTATGACAGGTATGGCACGGGCCATACCAACTTTTAGGAGCTGGAGTTAGCAAACTGCCATATCAACTTTGAAATCAGCGACACCAATTTGGAATCAGCTATACCAATTTGGAATATTTTTTAAAGCTCAAGACCTGGAACTCTTAAACCAATTTTGAGTCTTTTGCCCTGGATATCCTTTCTCATCAATGCCTCGCATTGCGTATGGTGCGAACCTCTAAAATTGCTATATTGTGCGTTTAAAAGTGCGGTAAAAAGTGCTAAATGAACTATTTTGCCCAATTATATAGGAAAGTAGCAACCTAACAAATAAATGCGCCGATAAACGGGCCGATTTGTTTCCTAACCCGCATATAATTGAATTTGTAGTCAAATTGCGCCGCGGATCAGCGTGATTTTGTTTTGTTTGATTACCTGTACAACATTATTCTTACTGTTGAAAGGACCAAGGTCTCTTCAGATCGTCTAGGGGCCCCTCTGACCTTTTCAACGCCCTTCCGACCTGTTCCGGGACTCATCTGGGATCTGCGAAGCGAAAAGACATGATGTGGAATGGGTGATATATATAGAATACAAAGAGAACTTACTCTCATGGGCGTAACCACCTTCCGAAAGTAGGTGGGGAGGGAAACACTTGGAAGCGAATATTTCCATGCAACGCCCATAGGCGTAATGTTAAAATCGGAAATGTTACTGGGGACTGATCCCCAGTGATCCCAGTGGTGGTTACGCGCCTACTTACTCTACCAGGAAATATTAAAATCGGAGCTTGTCGGATATATTGTAGCACCCTGACGAGGGTGCTACGATATACCGAAAGCACCGCTTTTAATATTGTATTGTGGAGTAAGTCCTCTTTGTATTTAATCTTTATCTGGGGTCCTCTACGCCCTTTGACCCTACCGGTGCTCACCAGGGACTCCTCTGACCTTCCAAGAAGCCCCTGTTGTGAGTCAAGGGGCCCATTCGCCTGTTCAGAGAGGTCCTTCCGATCTGGCCAGGGACTGCACTGGCTGCTTTGTCCGCCCTGCCGACATGCTCAGGGGCAGGGGCGTGCGGATTGCGGGGCGCAGGGTACCTCCCCCCCCCCCCCCACCCCCCCCCCCCCCCCAATTGAAAATCCTGGGGAGGGGGAAGTGTCATTTTGCATCCAGATTGAGCAGGCTAAAATCTGGGAGGGCAAAATTACCCTTATGCCCCCAGGATATTCGACTGGGGGAGCATTTTGGGTACCCTGACCCCACCCCGCAATCCGCCGCCCCTGCTCAGGGGCCCCTCCATTCTGGCTAGGAACTCATCCGGCATGTTCAAGGGCCATCCGACCGGCCCAGAGACCCTTTTGCGTCTAGCCAGAAGCCTCTCTGACATGCCCAGGAGCCCCTCCGATCTTCCCAGAGACTT
>JAXIVJ010009469.1:10000-50944 GCA_036785665.1 Chirona hameri | reverse complement strand
TGCATAGACCAACATCACACACCATAATCAGCTGTTACAAAGGACAATACTTTGCCAACCCTTTTGTTTTCTTCCCTTCCCACGGACTGTTCCATATCTATAACATAAAGTCCTACTAAGGTCCATCCCTGATCCAACTCCTGGACAACAGTTGCAGCCATCAAGAAACAAACATCCAACAAGGCAGCATAGAACTGAACTACAACCGCCTCAGCTCTCACCTTCACTAAATCCAGATGTGTGCTGTGCCTTTGTTATTGTACCTTTGTTAGAAGATTGTTTCAATCAATAAGTGTTCATGAGGTAGTGTCAGAGCCATTTTCAACGCTCAACAGACTTGTACCAACATTTCCTATTATATATTGTGGGGCACAAATAGATGATGATATCATTATTTATTTTGTGGCATTTCTTTCTATTTACACAACACATTGAGCACCGACCGAGAAAGTATAATCATACCAGGACATTTGCAAAAATAGCACACAAATAACCATTTGAAGCATATGCGATGCGATTAGTAAAATGTCTCGTCTGTTGTCAAATAGTGCACACGCTCAATTCTTAATTTGCTTGCAGTAGCATGAAAAATTTTGCTACTTTTCGCCACACTTGGCGTGCTATTATTGAGAAATGAAAGAACTGTTGAATTCATGAAATTAATACCATATGTATATTTAAAGGGAAATAATTACCCTTTTTCCACAAAAATGGAGTTCGCACTTGAAATCGCCAGACGAGACCAAGAATATATTGTAAATTCATCACATTTTGCCATGAAAACCTTTCCTACCGAAAGATATTTCAAGTTAAAGTTGATAAGCGTTCCACACTTTTAAAGGGAATAGGTCACCTTGAAAGTTGTCTTGAAGTTCAACCATTAGGGGCATCTTGAGCTCAAAACTATGAATATGACTTTGGTTTGGACAACTGATGGAGTTATATGTGGAGAAAGAATGTAAGTTTCTCTTTCTATTTCACGAGAAATCGTACGATAGCAGCTGGCGTTCTGGCCTCCGCCCCCCTGCCTCCGCCTGACGCAAGTACAGTCTCTGACAAGGGGCCACCGCGCCGCCGGCGGCTGAGCGGATATTAACGAGGCGTCGTGACCAGACTACGTGCCAGAGAGTGTACCTGCCTCCGCGCGCGTCGGCGAGCGTTCATTCCCGATCGTGGCCCGGAACAGCGGGATTGAAATCGGCCCACTAGTTCTGTGTCGAAAATACTTAACGTAGAGAGGTAATTCTTTCAACCACATACCAGTTTTAGATCTTCTCTACAAATCTGCTATCTCAGTCCAAACCCATGTAAAGGTGAACTATTCCTTTAACGACCGGTACTTGCAAGTACTTTTTGGTCCTAATCAAACTGCGGGGCTTTTCCGTATTGTTTTTTGCGCAATGGGAGTGGAAAATATAATTCTGCGTTCTGCTCTTGCTGTGATTATATGCCCGGCGATCTTCTAAAACTAACAGCGATTGGAAAAAGTGGCAATAAAATCGGAAGCTCATCGATGCACATCAACGGCGGCATAGTTAGTGGTTTGCGACCCTCAATATTTGAAAATCGATTCATTTGTTCTTTCAACATTAGGAGTATTGTATAATTTGTCTGTGGCTGTATATAAACACTATGCTTTATATTATCATGCAAAAATATATAGTTTTCCCCAAAAAAACTAACAAACAATAACACAAATACTGGCAATTAAATGGGAAGCTCATCGATGCACATCGACGGCCGACCTATTTAGCGTCGGCGATTTGTTTACAAAGTAATTGTCATGCTTCTCGGCGCACTTAACCATTGTGGCGAGTTGTTCCTGAATAGTATACCCAAGTCCCGTAGCAGGCTTCGTTAATGACGTCACTGGTGCCATTCTTGTGTAGCATTGCAAAATATAATCTGATTTTGAGTTGAAAGCTAATTAAAAACTTATTCATATTATTGTTTTTAAGTTTGAATTGCTTGTTAATAATTATTAAAGGTATTTTATCACTGTATTTCATAGTAGTCGACACTTCAGAAATTTGTGACCGTAATAATATTGTATCCAATATGCATTTCCCTCACCTTTGCTATTGTGGGGCAGTGCGAGTGCTTTGCGAATACTAGCTTGCCTGGGGTTCAATAATTCCGCCCTTATTTTATTCGAGTTGGTATGTTTGCATGTTGTTGTTATTCATGACTTATACTGATAGTCAGCATGGGTGGAACTTTAATGTAAAATTGGGGTTGTAGCTACAACCCCAATAATTTGGGAATTTAACATTACGCCTATGACACGATGTTACAAATGGGCTCTTAACCCGCGAGTCACTGTGGGGGGGGGGGGGGGTTAAGCCCCCCCCCCCCTAGGAATATCCCAATAACTAATCCAGATATCGACGGCAAAATTCAGTACCTTTCCGGCCATCATTTTTAAATTTCGTCAGAAATTTTTTCGATTATAGTGAATTTAGTGACGTCACTAAACACGATTTTGGACACCTCAAAATCGGCTAAACTTTGCCGAGCCGTACAAATGCTCCATTTGAAGCAAAATGCAATTCCAAAAACCCTAAAAGGTAGAAAATTGCAAGGGCTACAAACCAGCCTTTCTCGAAATTTCACAAATTTTAGGTTTTTGACCAAAAAAATTCACAAAAAACTTTTTTGGAAAAAAAGCTCACAAATCAAATTTTTCAAAGATATTGAAAAAACGGAATATATGTCGGATAACAACATATGGGCAACTACCATACAAAATTTCAAAATGATATCTTCTTTTTACTGTCATGGCATTTAAAGACTTGGCTAAATCATGACGTCATATTTTGAAATTGCGTTTTTTGTCTTTTATTGACCGGATTACAGACAAATAAGTGCCAGCACTGTTTTGTTTTAGATACAACTGTTATAGAAACGATGCTTTTTTCATTTCGATTTTAACTCAATTTCAAATTTTGACCTTCAGTGACCTGAACTTGACACTATCTTCACGTAAATGATGTCGGGTGGTAAAATGACTAACACTTATCGAATTCTACGCGTAAAATCATCTATAGAATTGTGTGTAGTGACCTTTATGTGACCTGACCTTGACCTTTTCCAACAATCTCACTTTAGCTCATGTGGGGATATGTATCATACTTTTGACAGCACTTTGGGTGATTATAGGCGCAATCGAAGGCCATGTATGGCAAGTAATTGTCCATAAACTCAAATACCTCGATTTTGACGTTTGACCTTGACCGTTGACCGACATGTGACCTTAATTTGACATTTTAAGTTTGCGTTAGGTTTATCTCTTTGAGCGACTTTCGAATGCCGCCTTGTGCATCCCGCTGCGATCATTAGTTCTGAAGATACCAGGGGGGGGGGGGGCTATTAAAAAGCCCCCCCCCCCCCAGTGAGTCGTGTTACAGAATATACCCCAAGTGACTGCCGGGTTAACAACAAAGTGCAACCCCAATGATTTTCAAAAAGTTACGCCCCTGATAGTCAGCATGCATCAGGGATGCTTCACGGATCAAGCTCGAACGCACGCTAGTAGCGCTTTCGTTCTCCATGGCAACCAGGCGTGAGCCAATGCAAAGCACAGAACGTATTCCTTTCTGCTTTTGATTGGCTGACGCTGGTTGCTATTGGAGAACGAAAGCGCTACTAGTGGGGTGTCCGAGCAGCGCTCAGTTTGATCGGAACGTCACCAGGAGCCTCCAAAATGCCGCACCTCTATGTAAAACAATGGTAGGAAAGGACGAATTTGTCACATGACCTTTCATGAAGTACACAAAGGTACTTGTTTTGTATTTTTTTCCAAACTTACACTTTGAATTTGGGAATAATTTTATTTAATTCTTAAATTTAAATAAAATAATTTTAAAACCATAACTGTAGCCTAAGCAATTGTTGCTAACAAAATCAAAAGGTCATTATTTCTCTTTAAGAGAAATGTTTCACCTTTGTCAAATTCTACGCTGGTTGTAGTAGAAAATATGAAGTAAGAGTCGAAGTCACTTTACTTTATAAAATTAAGTTTTTAGATTTGGGCGAATGACGTCATTATTGAGCTGTTAGACCGCCGCTGATTGGCTGACAAAGTGAGATTGCGTGATTACAGGTGGCTGTCAGCCAATCAGCGACTGCACCAGCATGGAATCATTTTGCAAATGTTAATTCAATTGTTAAAAAACGGTTAAGTTTTGGGAAAAATACCTTAGTAAGTTGGACATTTCAACAACGTCCAAGATAATGGCTATCTCCGTTTTAAAACTAATACAAAGGATGACACATTCCTTTCAAGGTAATCAGGTGATGGTCACTTCCGCCTTATAGTTAGCAGCAGAAGAGTCAGCGATCTGAAACCGAAATATTTAAATACGTTATACGAACAAATAATAACTAGCTGCGAATAATACCGTTAGCACAAAATAGAATTAACCAATTTAGTTAGATTTAGCCCTTGTGCTACGCTAATTCAAGTTACCCTGTCTTGAGACCCGATTTCGCAATTAGTGGTGCCAATCGGTACAATAAATTTTTCGGAATTCCGAATTTGTCCGAAGACCGATTCGGTTTTCGGACGGACCTAAGCATATTTCTTTGGGATATTTTCGACATCCATTGCCCAAAGGATGTCGCGAAAAATCTCTTAGTTACGTTTTTAATTAAAAAAGAAAGTGTGCTACAGGTAATTCATTTCCATATCAAAACACCTTTCTTGTTTTCGGACAAATTTTCGGACAAACAAATGATTTTCGTACAGTTTCAGACGGACAGCTGATCATGGTAATTGGACATCGGTCGGGACATGGATACATATTTTCTGAAACTAGCACCACTATTCGCCATACTTGCAGCAACCATCCACAGCCGAGAACCACGAACGGCGGCACGCTCACGCTGGCGTCGATTGGTGGGTACTCTTCGAACCGAGATCCACTATTACGGTCATTACCGTTCGGCTGAGCTGTAGTGCGGCCCGTTGAAGAGTGACGTCACAGCAGTAGAGGGGTGGGGGATCGGCCCCGAAGCCGTCAGCTCCTTAATTCAAACCCGGTCTGACAGCTCCGCTCAGCGGCTGCTCCATCGCTCAGTAGCGGACGAGGTGTCCGAGCACGTCGGGACTTGGCCACTCCTGTAAACACATTGTTGGAATGGTCAAAATCGATGCAAAAGGAGGAAGGAGACGAGCAACGGCAGGGCTCCACACGGACTAGTGGCAATGGTAGTCTGTATCATGGGAAAAGGTCCAAATAAAACATGGCACTAAATGATTGGGGCGACATCTTACGCACAACCTCAGGGCAGAGAAGAGCAATAGGTGATCCTCACTCTGCATCACGAAAAAGAGCCGAAAAAACCGTAGAGCAGCCGCAGCCGATCTGAAGAACGTCGTGGTGAAGAACGTTCTGAAGAACGTCGTGTTGTTCGGCGAAACTTACCCAGAAGGCAACCGTCCGTTCCAGCGACTCACACTACCAGGTGGGTAGCTCCTCTTGCAGGGGAGAGCAGCAGCAGGCTGGCCGTACGACTGGCTCATGGCAACGGAGGGCAAATGATGAACAGGCCAAGGCTACAACAGTACTTATTTACCTTCTCGACGTCACCCATGAACCGGTGAGTTGGTGAGGCCCATAAAGGAAATGCAATCAATCGTACGCGTTCACCTCAATGTCAGCGAAAATGATGTGTAACAAAAGTAAACCGATCAGTCATTGCTAGCTTACTAAGGTTCAGTCCACCCGGAACTTCGTCGCGACGCACGCTCTCTCGACCACTTCTGAACCCTATCGGCCACCCTATCAAGGTTCCGCTCTCGGGCCTCTTCTTCACAACGTGTACGCCAACGATCTGCCGCTGTACGCAGACGATTCCACTGGGCATCATTGCCTACGCGGATGGCGTCCAGATATACGTCACAGGCCCACCGAAAGAACTCAACTTAATCGATCACTTCTCCTAACTGGTATAGCAAAAACGGTCTTAAAATCATACGCAGCAAAATCACAGTTCATCGTGCTCGGCACTCGTTGAAATTGAACTGCGCATTCCTCCGATCAGTATTGCCCTTCTCCGGCTCAACCATCACCCTGCTCGGACACGGTCAAAAACCTTGGTGTGTGGTTTGACAGTGACATGACGTTCCGCCACGCATACAAAGGTCAAGCGACGTAATTGATGAGCGCGGCTGGCTTCATGCTGACATGTACCACCGCCTCGTGTTGATTAGTAAAATGTTAGCTACCCCTGAGCCGTCAGACCTTGCTGCTAGTTTGACCATCAGGCGAGTGTTACACGGGAGAGGACACCCGACACAGTGGTATGCTGGTGACCCCGACCATCAGGTTCAGAGTCTGGGAGGCGCCACTTTTTGTACTCGGCGGTATCCGACTATAATGAGTAGCCGCCAGCACTAGCGTGAATCTTGAGCCACGCCGGTTTCAAACCCCGTTCCCCCCTTCCAGAAACTATCTCCTGGAGCGACAACGTGAGCCCTAGCAGGCACTTCAGTGCAAGTGTCCATTGTGTGTGTGTGTGTTGTGTGTTCTGTATCATGCAGGGCAATAATAAAACTGGGTACTGCAAAGTTTTGTTTGGTATATACTAAAAATATACTATAAAAACTAGAAAACATACAAACAAATGAAGGTCACTACCAGATTCGGAATAATATACCAAATATGGATGCGCGATCGTTCGCGGCAAGTATGGCGTTCGTGTTTCAATCAAGAATAATACAGATTTGTACAGCCTTTGCATTCACTCCCGTGCCAGTGGCATTCTTCGTCACCGACGGCAGGGTATTTTCTAGTCCGCGTCGCGCTTTAATGTTCCAGTTTCTGGTTAGTGGAATGTATTTATAATTGAATTATTTATTTTTTGTCAGTTCTGTGAGCAGTCATTGTCGTGTACAGCCTTGGAATTTGTGCCATTTCTGGACTTTTTGGTCCAAAGAATTTTTGCTCTCTTCATATTACATATCAGGCAACGCTCAATATTGTTTTCCCCGCAAGTTTGGTAAGACTTCACTCGGCCTTCAGCCTCGCTCGTAATATACATCCTTGACACCTAACTGGCTGAATTTGGCGACACTGTTAATTTTGTATGTACTCATTGGTTATTTGCAGAACTTTGTACATACAAGTTATTTGGTTCATGTCATATTCTTCTGCATCTGGCTGTTGCACTGAAGCGGCAGAGCCTGGACAGCTCGGCGGCGGACTGCTGTGTGTTTGAATAGTGCAAGTCTGATCGGGTCTGCTGCCGTTGTGCTGTGACTGGTGCATGAGAGGCCTTCTGCATTTATATGTTGCTAAGCGGTGGACGTTGGTCCAGTCCCGGGGGTGCTAGACAAGGGATTAACTTGGTATGTATCTTAGGATGAGCAGTAGTCAGCTCAGCCAGAAGCAGAAGAGGGCTCCTGTAGTCGGCTATCTGGGGCTTCCCCGGCACAAACGTTGATGCCTCATGCTGTTTGTTTTCCACATCTGTCTTGTGTATTTTCCTTGGTGTGAAACATGTGTTATATAAAATATAGTGATTTGATCTCATTATAAAGGCATTGCACAGTGATTTTAAACATTGGCAGATCCAGAACGGTGGTTTCGGGCCTGGGGGATATACAATATATGTGATTGATCTCATTATAAGGCATTTCACGTGATTTTAAACATTGGCGGATCCAGAGCGGTGGTTACCTTTGCTCCGATTTCAGGTGTTCTTTTGTGTGTGTGTGGGGGGGGGGGGGGGGGGCATGTCGCCATGCGGCTTTTCACTAGCGAATCCTTGGATCCGCTAGTGATGTAAATATCACATTTGTATGTGCTCTGCTTGTAGTATCATCCTGATCTAGTCATAAGCATGCTTGAATTTCATCCATGTATGTAAATATATATATATATAATATATATATATATATATATTATATATTAATATATATATATATATTTATATATATAATATATATATATATTATATATATATATATATTATATAGGACAGATATAGATATAGATATATGTTATATATATGTATATGTATATGTATATGTATATGTATATTGTTATATATATAATATATATATATATATATATATATATATTATATATATATTAATAATATATATATAAATATATATATATATATATTTATTATAATATATATAATATATATATATTTATTAAATATATATATATATATTATATAATATATATATATATATATATATATATATATATATATATATATATATATATTATTTAATTATAATATGATAGTTATTATATATCTATATATATTCGATATAATATATTTTATATATATTTATATATATTATATATAGATATATATATTATATATATATATATATAATATATATATATATATATATATTATATCATATATATATATATATTATATATATATATATATATATATATATGTATTATATAGTGCAAATGAAGAATTACTGATGTCTAGATCGGATATTTTGAACAGTATGTTGCCTAAAATATGATATTCCTAATCTACGGTACGATACCCTATATTGTAATATTATTGCATTACTAATGGTCCTTTCCCACATGATAAAAAACTAAATAATAAATGCATTAATGAATATATAATACATTAATTATTTAGTAAATATCACGAGATCATTAGCAATAATATAATATTTCAAAAAAGGCCACAGTCAAACTCAACTATTCACGTCGTTCTTCCTCATTCCGTCGAATTGAAAAAAGTGTTGTCTGCAGCGGGATTCGGAACCCAGCACTTGGCCATCGCTCGATCTGCTTGGGTTCACGAGATGCTAATAGCTCGAAAACGAACCTCACGGCGTAACATCTTTTGAACCCGGAAATCGAAAGAAACATGTTCACTGCTTCATTTCTAGCTACTTTGTAGTGTCGTATAATATCGTATATAAATATTATATTACACACATATATAATATATTTAATTATCGAATCACGAAGCTCGATATTCGCAAATCCTCACGCCGTCGTCATCGCCATCATCATCCGTTATACAAACACTCGTTCAAATTTAATCATGAGCAAAAATTATTTTGGACATCGGGAAGGTACTTCGGGAGCGCTCGGGAATGGTCTCACTCCAAGTCTCAGCGTGCCAACCAGCTTTGTTCTCTGCCACTCTCTACCATGTTTAGTTTGTTGTCTTTTCGTGTGATGTGGACTGTATTGTTGAATTGTCCGCTGAAAAACTGAGGGGCAGTTTTATTTTCGCAGAAAAATCTGCTCACAAAATGCAAGTGAAGTTCAAGAATGCTCGAAAAAGGTTCGCACGAGGTCAGTGCAAGAGGTCAGAGCCAAGCGAGCAGCGAGACTGGGAAGATGCTGTCAAATTAAAGATGCCTTATTAAAGATGCCAGCATACCTGCAGTTGTTACGAACTCTGTGCTGAAGGATGAGACCACCATCAACAAGATGAAAGAAGACCGACGAAGCTTGTGGCATGGGCGACACCTTCCCGAGGTGACGCCACGAGTTGGTGTGGAAAAGGCTTCAAGGCGATTGACGATGAACCAAAACTAAAGACGCGGTATCCACGGCTCCTGTGCGTAGAGGCGAATTATTTTTCGCGAAGTTCATTTTCCTACAAAAGAAGATTGATGGTTGCATAAATAGTTATTATAATTGTAACATGCCTCAAAAGAGAGAGAGAGAGAGAGGAGAGATGAGAGAGAGAGAGAGAAGAGACGAGAGAGAGAGAGAGAGAGGAAGAGAAAGATGAGAGAGGAGGAGAGAGAGAGGAGAGAGTGAGAGAGAGAGAGAGAGAGAGAGAGAGAGAGATGAGAGGAGAGAGAGAGAAGAGGAGAAGATGAGAGAGAGAGAGAGACGAGAGAGAGAGAAGAGATAAGACGGAGTAGAGAGAGAGAGAGAGAGGAGAGAGAGAGAGAGTAGGAGAGAGAGAAGAGAGGAGAGAGAGACGAGAGAAGAGAAGAGAAGAGAGAGAGAGAGAGAGAGAGAAGAGAGAGAGAGAGAGAGAGAGAGAGAGAGAGAAAGAGAGTGAAAGTTAGGAGTAACGTGGCTGACATTAGCTGCTAGTTAGTTATATTTGCACGCACACCATGGCTCCCGGCCAGATGATCGGCCGGGTCCGCCGCCGACCAGCGTACATGGCGGCCAGCGCTGCCGCCAGCCAACCACGGGTCGCTGCGGCGCTCGGTACAGCATCCCTTAGAAAGCTCGGTGGGGACCGTATCCGCGTGGTCGTGGTGGAGACGGCTACGGATTCCGGTTTCCGGCCACCGCGCATGCGGTGGCGTTGGTGACGCAACGCGAGTTTTCACCCACGAACACCGTTATGTGGTGTTCGCGGATGTGATTTTCTTCACGCTTACCGCCTAGCGGCGCAGGGCCCGCCGAAACAAGTCACCATCGGTAGTTTGGTGGTCAGTTTCATTCGTCTCCGAATCCTTCTCTAGTGGATTCGGTGGATCACCGTCCCGAATCTTCTGTCTCTCAACCATTTATCTAGTCGAGAAGTTGTCTGCGGTGTGATAACACCCGAATTGTTGTTTCCTTCAGGGAACCACTCTTGGAGATCTTGAAGCCAATCCTGTCCCTAGCAGTTTCTATCTATTTTGTTTCCTATTAGTACCATTGTGTCCACTTTGCATGATGGCATTTATGTAACGGATACATGATAAACAACACATACACAGCTTAAAAAACAACATATATTGTTGTAAGGCCGCACCTTCCAAACCTTCCAGGAATGCCCTTAATGTTCGCTGCGAACGATGAAACGAAAACAGCGTTTCCGAAGTTGAGGCTGGTAAATGTTGATGACAGGTAGTCATCAGTCATGGGGAGCAATCATCCATCTTAGCTAGCAAATAATCATACAAAATTCACATGTTCCCCACACAGATTGAAAATGCCCACCCCTCCCCAGGTCTGGACTTTCCGCTTCCGAGTCTTCAGCTCTATGAACCCAGAGTCGTGTTTCGTTAGTGGCGCCCAGACCTGGTCGGCACTTTTGCACTCCAGACAGGACGTTTTGGCCGCTCCGGACAGAGTGGGACACTGTCGTCCGCTCTCCATACTGCTGTCAGGGAGGCTAGGCGGCACCACTATCACACTTGGCATCCACGGATCCATCGGCACGGACTCTGCGCTGCTGCCCAGCACGGAGGCCAGTCGCTGCACGGCCCCGGCCGCGGACGCTGCCCGGCGTCGACGTGCTGGCCGCCCCGCCACCGGCGACGGACCCGACTTAGCACGGCTTCAACATGCAATGTACCACGTGACCCCCAGCCGGCGGGGCGAGGTCGCAGTAGGTACCCACCCGCAGTCGGGCGGATCGTACGGGCAGCCGCTGCGTACGTATCACGTGCTGCCCCACACGGTCGTACGCCCAGCCCCACTAGCCGTTCTCAGTGGAGGCGGGGCTTGGAACCGATGCCGCGGCGCGGCGCGCCTTCTGGCCAAGGGCCCCACGCACTGCCGGAGGAAGATCCCCTCCGGGCGGTGGCCCGAAGCGTCACCGACCGGTCCGCCTGAAAAGCACCGTGGGCTGGAGGACGTGGGCCGCGAGGCCATGGAGAGCGGCGAGGGGGTCGAGGGCCCTGGTGAGGCGGTCCCTGACCCGCCGTGGACTCGCGTTCGTAATGTGGCGCCTGAGGGCTTCACATTCGACCTCAGCGTTGGCGTGCTGCGTCGGGTGCGTCCCCCGGCAGAGAAGAGGAGAGCCGTTTGGCTTAAAGTTCCGGCCCACTGAGCCGACGGAGGGAAAAACATCAACAGGTCGCGGTACGCGCGATGGCAAGCCGGCGAGACCCAGCGGCGATCTCGAACCAGAGCGCCGGTGGGGGGCACGATCACGGCGAGGCACCGGACTAAGTCAAATGACACGGCAGTGCCACGGGCAACACTCCAGGGCCTTCACCAAGTTCCGCCATGCCCTCTTTCGCATTTGTCCATGGCCTCGGCGAGTAGTCCCTCCCGCAGGACGCTTGTCAGTTTTCCCTCGATGTGAGGGCACAAACCGCCAAAGCCTGACTTACTACGAAGCCAGGGGGTTATTTCCAGGGTGCTCGCAGTCAGAAGAGATCATTCTTCTAGCCCTCACCCCCCAGGCCACCGCGGGTGTGGGTGCGGTTCACACTCGAAACTGACCACTACTAAACGGCTCGATGGTGACATGTGTTAGGCGGGTCCTGCGCCGCTAAGCGGTTAATGCGTGGAAATCACCCGCAACACACACACGGTGTTCGTGGGGTGAAAATCTCGCGGTGCGTCACCAACGCCCCTCACGCGCAATCCGCACGCCTGCGCAGGTGGCCAGAACACGGATCCGTTGCCGTCTCCACCGCGGACCACGCGGATACTGGTCCCCACAGAGCACTTTCTAAGAGCTGGAAAGGAAAAGGACAATGTTTGGGATGTGCTCAGGCGCGCGCGAGGCGACGCGCGTGAGTCAGGAAGCATGCCTAGGCCCCACACAAAACAGGACTTTGGCTCGTGGGGGGGATCCCCCCGTAATACTGTTGACCGCTCAAGGGGGGGGGGGGGGAGGGGGGGGGGTGGTCAGCAGAGCGTATCAGATTGGGTGTCATTCAGCTTTGAGCAAAGCTTGTAACTATTTGATCACTATCTAACTTTTTTCTTATCCAACAGTTTCGGTCAATGGCTTCAGTGCCTATGTCATGGAGCCGGTAACTCTACAGTCACAGTACCCAATGCCAAGGATTGACACTAGAGCTGCTCTTTAAGGCTGAACAGGCGATTTAGAGGCGTGGTGTGGTAATTAATAGCCCAGATTAGGCAACAATAATTCAGACGAGGTAGTGCTGATGAGTTGTAAAGTGACCATAAGTTAAGATTCTCAAGCATCTGCATTCTGTCGACCCTGAACACAAGGTCAATTGCAATTGAAAGTTTTTGAGCTGCATAGTTAATTCTAGTACTAACCCGTATTTTGCGCCCACATGTTCTTAATATAAACCAAACCAAGGCACCGCATGTGGGCATAAATGCACTAGAACAAAGCAAGTGTTTTTTGGTTCACCTGAGCCGTTGACGTCGAAATACGCGCTTTCAAATCCGCGGGTATATGATGTAGCTCGGGTACCACTAAATTCTACGCTCGCACAATCTTGACGAGACAATACCACTAGATGGCGTTAAACTCAGTATCGCTGATAGTTTATTTATTTATTTCACGTCGTGAGGCATATCCGTAAGCAGTACGGCTATTACATGCTCGAGTCAATATTTGCTGGACTTTGGGTAGTGGGACAACACATACATGCCATACATGATACCGGGGGGGGGGGGTCAAAGTCCATATGGCAGCACGGGCGTACATTTTCCTACTAGGCCATAGGGTTCCATGTTAAAAAGCCATTTTACGGGCCCACGGCTTTTTTACCTGCAACCGATACGACACTAAAAAGTAGCTAGAAATGAAGCGTGAACATTTTTCTTTCGATTTCCGGGTTCAAAAGTGTACGCCGTGAGGTTCGTTTTCGAGGCTATTAAGCATCTCGTGAACCCAAGCAGAGATCGGAGCGTATGGCCAAGTGCGGGTTCCGAATCCCGCTGCAGACAACACTTTTCTCAATTCGACGGAATGAGGAAACGACGTGAATAGTCCGAGTCTGACTGTTGGCCTTTTTTGAAATATTATATTATTGCTTAATGATCTCGTTGATATTAACTAAAATAATTAATGTATTATATATTCATTAATGCATTTATTATTTAGTTTTTGTTCATGTGAGAAGACCATTAGTAATGCAATAATATTACATATAGGTATCGCACGTGATTAGGAATATCATATTTGTAGGCTAACATACTGTGTCAAAATATCCGATCTAGACATCAGTATTCTTACAGAGAAGATAGTGTTTGACAGTAGAGGGGGGGGGGGGTGGGGGTGTGTAAGTGTATGTTTGTGTGAAAGACACTCAGGGCGAGTGGTGTGGGTGATCAGTTAATGTGAATATAGCCTCTGCGGATGCCTGAAGCTAAATATATATATATATATATATATATATATATAGTATATATATATATAATATAAATATATATATATATATATATATATATTAAACTAGTATCATGCTTGCATGGGTTGAATCTGGTTTTTGCTTTCTTCCGTGAGGTCAGGGAAGCCCATTTTCTTGAGAATTGTCAGCATATTTTGATTGCTTGCTCTCATAACCAGTAAATTATAATTCAGCTAATTTATGAAGTGTACTGTTTTTGGTTTGTTTGTTGTAACATGTACAAGGTCTATTTGTACACATACACAGTGAGATGCAGTGTATATTTGTTTATTTGACATCACCAATGGCATACACAATTTATGTGCAAAGTTGCACTGATAGAACCACTCGCATTGACATACATACTTTAAATATCACACTCTATCCCTTGTTGCTGATAATCACCTTTGTATACCAATAATAGAGATCACATAAAACAAAATCACTTATAATCAAAAAGCAATGATGCAAAGCTTATCTATGGCATGAATGAAATAAATATATAATAAAATAAGACAAAAGATGAGATGGAATGGTAGATAAAAATATTAAACCATAAACAAAAAATTAGTAGAAAATTAAATCGAAATAAAAAGTAACAATAGCTAAACACAGCTATACCTATCACATTTTGACACTGATCACAAATCAATTTGCACATGCACCAAAGATATCAAATAACATGCACCAAAGCACGTCAAATATTGTGATGAACTCACAAATGAGATGGAATCAGGTTGCAATGAGTTTTGGGGAATTGCCTTTTCATCGCCTCGTCATTTACTTTACTTTATTTTATATCAAACTAAGCCCTAAGATTCTTGACTTTGGGGTTGCTTCATGCCGTCGCTGATACTGGGTTCTTTTTGTTTCTTCTTTCTCATTTTCCACAACTTGTATATAGTTCTTCCTTCTTGACTTCCATTTATTTCCTTTCATTGTCAAAAATAAAATCCATGATGAGATTTTCTTTGATGTAGGGTTGGTGCTGGAGAGTTGGAATTGTGGTTCCTTGTATCGTCTAGTTATTAACATTTCAGTAAGAAGTGCTCTAGGTCTTCATTTTCTGCTTTGCGTAGGTCACATGCTGTGCTCTCATTTATTAACCTTTTTCTTAAATTTAGTGGAAGGGTGAGTGTTGGTTCTGGCTTGGTATAGGACTGTAGATGCTGGAGTGTACATGCTGTCTTCCTATACATGCTGCTTCAATTTCTTGTATAAAATTATACTCATCTTGCTCTCAATTTCGTCCTTCCACTTCTCATCCCAG
The DNA here is from genome assembly GCA_036785665.1 of Chirona hameri. Lineage (NCBI taxonomy): Eukaryota > Metazoa > Arthropoda > Thecostraca > Balanomorpha > Balanidae > Chirona > Chirona hameri. The sequence goes on along the minus strand of JAXIVJ010009469.1, from coordinate 35,666 downwards.
TTTGTAATGTTTGTTCGGCTCTTCTTTGCTCATTCTTCTCGATCTTCTCAGAGATTCAAGCCATACTCAAGAATCATGACATACTTGGCGCATGTCCTGTTTGAGAACGTCCCAGATTTGATAATAGCAGTATGGCAGGGAATCAAGAGGTAGATTATGTAATGACACCAGCCTAATGTTCTTCCCTGTTGATTATTCGAAGTCAAAACAACTTAAATATCGCAATTTTAGAGGTTTGAAACACAAGTACCCTCGCCGCGCAACGGAATATACAATGCCCATTTGGTAGCATCTGGCAGTAAAATATAAAGGGATTCCTTTTTCTATAAAAGAAACCACTCGACACTTTTCCCTATGGTAAAAGAAACTCTTTCTTTTTATTTGCAGGGTTAACTTGAACGTTTCAAATTTTCCACTTATGCAAATATTTTCGCCATCGCAGGTGCATTTGACCAAACAATAAGAATGGTTGATTCTGTAGAACGGATAGTTAGTGCTCTATGTACTAAACTTATGACGTCATCCTTCGGTAAAGTTCGTGCTTTTAACACGTGATCGAGCTGAGTAAAGGGATTTCTACTCCCGGGGTGACGTCATAGTGAAGGGAGCCTGCGATTCGTGGACGGGGGCTGGGGACCTACTACCGAAGAGGTTCCGGGGAAATTAAACTTTGTCTTCTAAAAGGGGCAAACTAATCCCGGTGTCGAAATTACTTAACGTAGGGAGGTAATTTTTTCACAACCCATTTTTATATATGCTCTACAAATCTGCTATCTCAGTTCAAAACCCCATGTTAGGGGAAACTATTTATTTCCTTTAGAGGGAAGGTCACCTTGAAAGTTGTCTCGAAGTTCAACCATACGGTGCATCTTGAGCTCAAAACTACGAATATGACTTTGGTTTGGACAACTGATGGATATATGTGGAGAAAGAAGTAAGTTTATCTTTCTATTTCACGAGAAATCGTACGATAGCAGCAGGCGTTACGGCTTCCCGCTCCGCCTGACGCCAAGTGCAGTCTCTGACAAGAGGCCGCCGCGCCGCCCGGGCGGCTGAGCGGATATTAACAGAGGCGTCGTGACCAGACTACGTGCCAGAGAGTGCACCTGCCTCCGGCGGCGAGCGGCGAGCGAAAGGAACTGATCGTGGCCCGGAACAGTGGAATTGAAACCGGGCCGAGCGGCGAGCGAAAGGAACTGATCGTGGCCCGGACCAGTGGAATTGAAACCGGGCCTGTGTCGAAATTACTTAACGTAGGGAGGTAATTCTTTCACCACAACCCATTTTTAGATCTGCTCTACAAATCTGCTATCTCAGTCCAAAACTCCATGTTAAAGGTGAACTATTCCCTTTAAGACTTTACAATCGGATGAAACACTCCATGCCACAAAGATTGTATTGGCACTGTGGTACCTTGACATAATTCATGAACAGTAGCACTTACCTGCAGAATAAAGCAATATAACAAAGTGAAATAACTCGTTCAACGTTACGAAGTACAAACATCCCACTGACGGATGTTGGCTGTATTTATAAATGTTTTCGTGCTACGATAGTTCAATGTGCGGCGCCAGTGTACAGATGGAAAGCTGCCAAACTAGCTCCAAAATCAATTCAAGAGGAATTTTCTTTAATTTTGCCTCTGACCTAAAACCATGTGGTGCATGCGTGTTAACTCCGGTACTCTGTACTGGGCGCGGCGTCTCCCTCGCACCAGGTGGCATACGTGTTTGTCCTTTTCGGGGAGTGCAGCACCTGACACACTTCACGATAAACGTAAAATTCAGTCACCACCGTCAGCTTCGATGACAAACGCCCACTGCGTATTTCATCAATACATTCTCCATCTCCTTGCAACTTACTAGATGCCCCTTGCCCTGAGCTCCTCGAACACGGCGGAGCAGAGGCAGGACTAGCGGACCTCGTGAAGCTCTGGCCCGAGATCAGCTTGTTGCGAGTCAGCTTGTAGTCTCTGCGGGTTGACTGGCCTGGAGATCCTAACAAGGATCGCGAAATATTTGTCAGTCTGAGTGAAGATAAAGATCCGATGGAGGGGGGGGGGGGGGGTCGGGCACATACAGGTTATCTGATTAGTGACGCCATAGACGAGCTTGCGATATGCGATGGATGGGGGAGGGGGTACATACAAGTTTCTCTGATAGTGACGCCAGATAAGAGGTTACGAGAAAGTGTACGGAGACGGAGACAGATAGACGCGACAGAGATAGACAGACGAGACCTAAAGACGTAGGATCAATCAACATGCCAGTCATTTATAAGGGAGATCATTACTACTCCCCCTGAGGCTTCGGCTGCACCAGCATTTTGGTTGGGAGCTGAGACTGGCGCGAGTGTTTCACTTTCCGCATCCCCGCGGCAGAACTGCCATCGTTTATGCTCCCCGCAGTGGCGCCATCAATGCTGAAGGCTATAGAACAACAGGTTGTCTCGTTCCTACGTCAGCATTTCCTCACTAGATTCTAGGTTGTATACCACATGTTTTTAGTTTACTCCCAGTGCATCAAAATGTATCAATTATATTCTTACAAAAACAAATGCTGGCGTACTGAATTCAAATAATACAAAACTAAATTTCCATTTAATTTGAATTGTTTCAAAATACTGAGGCAGACATTTAATATTTCGAACATAGTTCATACTAAGAAATCAACCATATTTGCCAGATATAATTAATAAACTAAAAAACATGACCTTTTCCTCGAAAATGTGAAAATCCAATGTTATCCAAATGTTATTATTATGTTGTAATATTTCGGCCACAGGCCTTTATCAAACAGTAAAACAGTGTTTTACTGTTTGATAAAGGCCTGTGGCCGAAATATTACAACATAATAATAACATTTGGATAACATTGGATTTTCACATTTTCGAGGAAAAGGTCATGTTTTTTAGTTTATTAATTATATCAAATATGTTCCTCGCACAAGCACTAAACTCTATTTGCCAGATGTTGAATTAGTTGAGTCGCAGTGGTTGCCATGGTACCAAAAGTCTGCATGGCACCTCCGCTTCCGCGGGTGCGCTGATTGGCGGTATTGACGCACCGTCAATAAAGGCGAAATCTGACGCTTATTACCGTCAGATAAGCTGAAAGTGGCCCCTATTGGAAGGCGTGCAGGGTTCATAAAGCAATTTCTTTGGCACAAATTTGACTCCATTTTGCCAAAACGACCTCGGATATGAACAGGCAAGGCCTTTGGCATCACAGTTATGTATCATCTGCTAAACGATCTATTTTATAAATGCTTGAAGTTGCGACCCGAATACCACCTATTTTCACGTAGCCCAACATGATAAAGCCGGCTCGCTATATAATTGGTGACGTCACGGCTCAAGTGTTGCCAGGCAAATTGACTGGGGCTGGTTAGATGGAGTCGTGGAAAGGTGAAAAGGATTTATATCGGAATGGCGAAGGCGTTGATGTACAAATGATGCCGACCGAGTGTAATTCAGGTTAACAGCAGCACTGAAACACAAATAAGTCTACGTAAATGTGGGGCTTTAGACAAAGGTCATCATCAGCTATCGGAAGAAAATGGGATGGAAACTATTACCAGTAGTTTTGGTCACGGTAGTCCGACTGGCAACAACGTGTTCAAGTGACTGCAGAATGTTTAAGTTCCTCAGTTCCAGGGGGTGTCATGGCTATCTCCGTAACGTGTCCACCCTGTCCCATGGCGTCACTTTCCAGCTCGATTTCCACCAATGGGGTGGCCGAATCGGGAGAAGCGTATTTCCTTTCGTAGACCGTCTCGTGGCACTTCTTGGTCTACCGAAAGAATTACGCCTTCGACCGGCGCGGCCGCCATGATTATTTACGGTGGCGCATTCGTCACTCAACGATCTTTAACATAATTGCAGGTGAAACAAGTGTAATCCAGATGTAAATATACTTTTACCTGCTAGATACTACTACAAAGCATCCTCAAGTCACCTTACTTCATCAACAACCAGGTAAAATAATACAAAATTCGCACTTAACCCTATTTGTAACAGGGGGGGGGGGGGGGCGGAATCCGCCCCCCCCCCTGTTACAATTTTCGGACTTTTCATAGAATTGAACTCCGCATTTGGAGTCAAAAATTTTAGTTCTTAACCTGAACAGAGGCGGTTCCAGGGCCCAGTTTTGGGTGGGTTCGGAGGCGAAATTTGGCGATAATACGGAAATGCGATCTTCACGGTTTCTTCCTAACTGCATAAAGTATAAATGAGTTACATCGGTTTACGGTGATTGCAACAAGTGCAAATTAGTTAATGTTAATGAAATATAAAAATTGCATGGCAGAGGCGGTTTCAGGGGCTTGAAAAGGGGGGGGGGGGGGTTTCCAGGAAGTATTCAATGCTTGGCGGGAAGCCAATAGAGCGATGTAAGGGGCATTTATAGCTATCAAGATATAAAAGATAGCTTCTGCTTCCATTATTTGCATAATTTATTACATATAGAGTTTCAGGGGCGTGTTCAGGAACATGAAAAGGGGGGTGACTGGCATAGAGATGCCGATATGCCAGCGATAACGGCGCAACAGACGTTTAGCTTATAATGATATATGCACATATGAGGCCAGAAAAGGGAATAAAGTCATTTTTGGCAGAGGCGGCTCAGGAATGGAAGAAAGGGGGTCATATTATTGCAAGGAAACTAAGAGGCATGGGCGTACAATGACATAACATACTGCAGTTTTCGGATGAAACACGCACCACAGGCTACTCTACGAACGATTATAAAATAATAGGCGAGTCCAGGTAGGGTAAAAAGGGGGGTAAGCAATGTCATTGAAGTTGTAAGTGAAATAGTCGCTGTTGACTAGTTATTATCATAATAGCGGATAATATACTTTTCAAAATGTCTTGCGCCGCCCCAGTTTGGATCCTGGATACGCCTATGATGAAGTGCAACATGCAAAAAGGAACTATCTACGATCAGTAACATATTTATAGTGCTGGGTAGCAACTTGTCTGCGGTTAATATTTTTTCCCAATTTACCTCCCTTTTTCACTAACCTGGTACCGCCTATGGCAAAAAATATGATGTATAACCGTTTTGTCTAATGTCACAATCACATACCATTTCATTTATCAAAAAAACATCAAAAAATGGTTTTATTACGCATTTACTTCACCCCCATATTGAGTGACCTGCACACGCCTATGATTTTTGAATTTTCAAACTTCACCGTCATATATCAATTTCCAATTCAATCTCTATCGATTCTTATTAGTTGTGTTCAAATCGGTCGATAAACATGAAAGCTATGTCGGATCAAAAATACCACTAAAATTTGTAGTTTTTGCCCCCCTGTTGCCCCCCTATCCAAAATTTAGATATTTTTATTATTTAGAAATGTAGATCGTGTTGAGAGGAACCAAATACCGTTTCATTTTTGAAAATCGGACGGGTAGATCTCGAGATCTCCGGGGGGGCGGAATCCGCCCCCCCCCCCCCCTGTTACGAATAGGGGTAGCCAGGAGCCTGTTACAAATAGGGTTAAACCAAAAACAGCATCCAGCGACAGTTCCCCGTGGCCAAAATCCAAACATTGCCTTATATGGGCATGGGTTTCGCTCGGTTGCATGTCTCGCTTTGACATCGTCTAGATGCTAGAGGCTCACCCTTGCAATTTAGGAGAAAATGTCCCAAAAGCGAGCTGTATAGGACGTTTCAATCTATCATTTAGTGCTCAATTAATCCCTCTGGCACCTAAAGTATGCAAATGGTAGGACGCGAAAGTAGGCCGATTTAACACTATTTGAATAGGGAGCGTGTGACGTCAAGTGCCCGTGACATCACGCATTTCGCTGCCTACCCCGGACGGGTCTACCTAGTCTATGGTCTTGCTTCAGTTCAAGTGCCTGCAGAAGTTGTTTATAAGCTGTCAGACGCAAAAGTTAAAGCCGACGTCATTGTTAGACCACAACCGCATCCGAAATCCACAACAGGCAAACCTGTATGAGATGCAGGATTGTTGATGTCATGTTCGCGTTCAGCTACTCAAATTACTAACAGAAATGTGATTTAATGTTGAAACCACGAGGTGATTTAGGAAATGGGCAAAAATGACCAGTTTTGACCAGTTTTACCTGACTTCGAGTGAACCTAAGAGATATAAAAAATAGTCAACCGCAACGCAAGTCGATCAGGAGGCAAACATGACAGTGAAGACCCTATGTCCTTAACTTGCATTGGTTTGCTAGCGCAGTCACAGTTAACAGCAACTGATATACAAGGGCGCTACTGAACAAACACAGATACTCAAAATGTCAGTTCCATCAGTTAACACGCGCCCTGGAGGGGGGGGGGGGCGAAATCCGCCCCTATATATTGTTTTTTCTAGGATATCGCAAAAACGGCGGCGCGCAGCGCCGCCGTTTTTTGCACACCTTTTCAGCAATGAACTTCCCACATTATGTAAAATTCGTGACCTCGGGTCATCTCAGGTCAGGTCACCAGACCAGGTCACGTGATGACCTCAACTCCAACACATTTGCAGTAGTATCACAGCCAGTTTTAGGCCGATCGGCTTCAATCTTGCCGGATTTCATAAGGTCATAGATACCAACAATTTGTTCATCTTTAATTTCTAATATCAGTGACCTAAGGTCAGGTCAATTTCGTGACCGCCAACACTGTTTAGTCAATAACTATCGACATAATGAAGATAGAGAAGAGAAAATGGTACCAATGTGTTTGTCTCGTCGAGACACGTCTCCCAATTTGCAACATGACCAACTTGGATCACCCTTGTCCTTGACCTGAGGTCAAATTTATCAGTTGACCCGGTCACCATGAATATGATTCAAAGCGCTTTGACGAGACAAACGCAATTGCGTAAAAACTATTGCTTTGTCGTAATTAGGTAAAAAGTTATTTGCGAAAAAGTTTTGCAAAAAAATCACCTAAACTATTAACCTGAGCTCAAATTTGAGGACACCTAGTCGATTGCATTTATCAAGGGCTACCGATTGCTTTTTTCCGTTTGCTCCTATCATAGTTCCCGAGATATTTGGGGGTGTTCGAAGCGAAGTCTTGAAAATGTGAAAATCTGACCTTTGATGACCTCTGGTGACCTCAATATTGACCTGAGAAAAAAACTAAATACTTTTAAAAGAGCTTGTCTCGAGCTATCTAACGTCGTTTTCCGTTTGTCGCTACGTTGCGTAGTTTTCGAGATCATACGGGGGGCGAAATTCGCCCCCCCCCCCGGGCGTGTAATTATCAGAGGCCCTCCAGGGCGCGTGTTAAAGGACAGGTTGGCATGACGGCTCAGGAAACTGAAAAAGAGAAAAAAATAAAAACGCGGAGCTATAAGACGGCCATGGTAGCATAAAGGTGATTCTGGCTTTAAACAGGTCAACACACATTTTAACCCTATTCCCTGCGGGCCAGGGTTGTGCTCGACTCAGATTTTTTTTAGACTGACTCGACTGACTCATTGTCGAAGGGACTCTGACTCAACTCTGACTCAAGCGGGGCAATTTTTTATTTTGAGTCGGCTCAGCGTTGACTCATTTGCTTTTACCCCTGACTCAACTCTGACTCAAGCGGGCAATTTTTTATTTTGAGTCGACTCAGCGTTGACTCATTTGCTTTTACCCCTGACTCAACTCTGACTCAAGCGGGGGGACAATTTTTTTTAGTCGACTCAACTTTGACTGATTTTATTTTACCCTGACTCAACTCTGACTCAAGTGAAATTTTCTTGAGTCAACTCATTTTTTGACTCGTGACTTAACGACTTTGATTCAAATGTATTTTACTCGCAAAAACTCTTTGGAATATTATATTAGATATGTAAACTTTTATTTGGATTTACACTGGATCAAGGCACATGAATGAATGTTGCATTATCATAAATATATACTGCATCCAGTTGCATTGAAATATATATTCCAATATATATGTTCCTAATAGCAATAATAATAATAATTATTATTATTATTTTGCACCAGCACAGGTACATATCTGTACTTTACCACTATTGTTAATTGCTATATAATTATTGCTATGGATTTTAGTAATCCTATATGATAGGATGCAAATATGAAATAAGTGAGGAAAATGTATTTGAAGTTGGTTCTTGAGCTGGGAAAAGTAAAACAGGTGTTAATTAAAATTGAGTTTCTGAACCAATCAACAAGCTCAATAGTCAATACGGATAGCAGGCTAGCAGGTTGTAAAACACTAACCGGTGTGCTGTATTCATGTGTTTCATGAATAGCTACTTACAGTTAAAAGAGCATAAAGCATAAAAGCATAAATAAAGAGCATAATTTCAAAAGAGCATAAAAGAGTACAAAATGCATACCAGCAAACAGCAGCTTTGCCAACCATATAACTGAACCCTCCCAGACCCTCCCCCCGGGGAGGGTCTGGAGCCTGACCCTGTTAGGTTATGCAGCGCAGCGAGCGAATGTGAGCAGAGCGTTCTAAACGTGGGTCTCTGCAACCATAATTCCTGTATGTTTTGTGCAATTTTAAGCCTAAAACTGGGATCCAGGAAACTTTGCACGAGACGTTAATTTGGATTGTTTTCTTGGATCGTATGTTGTGATTACCATCTTCTTGTTTAAAGAAAACTAAAATACATTATATAGCTTTTGTATTGGTAAATACATCGCCGATATTAGTTTTTTGCTGAGTCATCGTATTGCGTTTTGGTTTATACTCTCAAAGACGAAAATACGCATCAAACAAAATGTATTGATATACATAGTATCATGCAGGCGAGAACAAAACAGGCAGATACCAGTCATGAAGAAGACGGCTGTGGTTAGAGGTCAGAATTGGTCAGTCTGGCCAGAGTTCAGCGGTAGTTGATGGTGATGTTTGTGCAGTTGTTCAGAACGAGCTGTCCAGGAGTCTGCTGCATTGTGGCAGCTTGGTTTGAAGAGATTGTCGTGACCTGGCTGCTTGTCACCGTCGTTTCTTCTGCAACGCGTCTTCTTTTTACTTCGAAAGCGTCACCATTTAACGCGGACAGTGCCATGGTCTTCTGAACTTTGATGTCCGCCTCAGCATACTGGCGAAGACTTGCCACATTTTTGTGCCCTGTGAGTTGAGCACAGTATTCTGGCGGACAACCTGAGTCCAGTAGACGTTTTGTTGTCGTTTTTCGCACACTGTGGTTAGTTTTTTTGCCGCTCACGCCAGCAGCCTCACAACCAGACTTCATCAGTTTACCCAAACTTTGCTCTCCGAGTGAGGCCTTCATGTACCATATGATTGATGATTGTGGCACTTTATGGTTAATCGCAAGGAAAAATGGCGAATTATCCTTTGTCATTTCTAGTGGTCGTCGCTTCGCATATTCTTTGTAGAAGGTGATTGGACAGCGGTCGGTGCGGGCATTCTTGAAGGCCTTTGGTGCAAAAGTTCGGGCGTCACCGGATCCTTTCCTCGTTTTTGATAGACGTTCGTTAAATTCCAGATATTCTTCTCCATTTGAGTCAGTCTGCAACTTTATGTCTCCCCAAGTCATCTGCCTGGCTTCATGTCTGCCGCGCAATCCGAATAACAGTGTGAATAGGTACCACACAGTACGTGTCAGAGCCAGAGCGGTTTCGCAGCCGAATGCTCCCGTGGCCCACATCAGTTCTTCTTCTTCGAAGCTGAGCGCTTCAGACCGGTTTGGGCGATTACCCTTTCCCTCTTGCTTCAGATGCTTAACCTTGGCATACTTGGTTTGTCTGGCGCCTCGGAAAACATCATCATCTTGCAGACTTGAGCAGTATCCATGCTCCTTCAGGTACGAGTTAAGCAAGCTGAAAAGGTTGTGAATGCTTCCCGTTTCATAATCGCCACCGTCTTCCCGTTTCAGAGACATAAGAAACTTGCAAACTAAGGCATTCAAATCTCGAGGTGAAAGTTCAAGTATAGTTGTCTTCTTTTTGAATAAGTCTTCTGCAGCCTTTTCTAGTTTGTTGATCCAATACATTTTTTTGGTCACAGTGTTTACATTTTTTAATCCGTTAACATAGTCTTTGGCTTCGTTTTCGATTGTATCAACATCATCATCTAACCAATCCGTCAGATTAAAATAAGGCCTTTCCATTGCCATCGACTCTGTCATGTTAAACACACAGGAAATAATATCTAGGACTCTACCGCTTATAAATATTTATATCTCGAATTTTCAGACAAATTATTGCACTCGGCCTTCGGCCACGTGCAATAATTTGTCTGAAAAGTCACTCGGCCTTCGGCCACGTGCAATAATTTGTCTGAAAAGTCTCGATATAAATATTTATTTTCGCGGTATCGTCCAAGAACGTATATTGCTGTAAGGTTAGGTCAGGTTCGATTATGTATAGTTTTTGGTGATGGTATAGCTTTAGTATTACTGGTACACTTTTCGGTATTGGTAGGGCAGGCGTCACACTTCCGTACACAACACCGTAGGTAGTGTGACAAGCCTGAACAAGTAGCGGGCGGTGCAGCCGGATAGATGACGTCATTGGGAGGGTATACTTAATAGTATAGGCCTGTTTACTACTCGATCAGACTTAATGTTGCAGGCCTGTTTACTACTCGATCAGACTTAATGGCGAGGTTAGGTTAGTTTATGTTATGGTACCTAACCTAACCTAACCCGCTATTAAGTCTGCCATTTAAGTTTAGGTTATGGTACCTAAACTAAACTAACCCCACCATTAAGCCTGGTCGAGTAGTAAAGACGCCTACGCCATTAAGTCCGATTGAGTGTGAACAGACCTAAGCCATGAAGTCTGACCGAGTAGTAAACAGGCCTACGCCATTAAGTAGGGTCTCCCCTATATCCTCCCAATGATGTCATCACACCGGCTGCACCGCCTGCCACAGCCACTTGTTCAGGCTCATCACAGTTCACACTGCCTACAGTGTTGTCAGTTGTGTACGGAAGTGTGACACCTGCCCTACCAGTACCCATTTTTCTGCCTGTCGTAATAATACTCTTCTTCTATTAAGGAGAACACCATTACAGTTGAGACACAGTAGGAAAATACTTTAACAATGGAGCGCTCCAAAAATAGAGCCGGTGACATCAGAGCCTGCCATAGACATGCATGTAAATGATCTAAAATTAGAGCGCCTTTATGAACACTTTTTACAAAAAACACTTGCAATAAATTGTAACAAAATGTCAGAAAACAAGGAAGCCATATAGGATACAACAATTATCCAACGATCATGTTTTTTCCTGCTCAAGTCTGAAAAAAATCCAGATGCATATTGAAAATCTGTTTGGAATTGCAAACTTCTGAAACGTGATGGGAACATTATGGCGTGCTTGGTCCAATCCGCTCTAATTATTGAGTACACATACTGGCCAGCGCTCTAATTTTGGATTATCAGCATTCAGCTCTCAGCACCAGACAACAGCAGGTAATCCAAACATAGAGTAAGGATCTTGACTGTTTCCTGCGTGACATATTCATAAATTTAATGTGACCTATCTTTAAACAAAGTTTGAGGTTTTTTCTCAACATACATGCCCTCTATGGGTCGTCAAGTGGTCACAGTGCTACACAATAGCCGTTTAAAAAAGACCTCATTTTCGCGACTGATTAGAATATAACTATCTGATGCATTCTAAAATATAATCTGATGCATTAAAATCTCAGATTAGAGCACTCTATTCTTATAGTATTTCCCTACTGTGTCTCCAACTGATTAACTGGGGAGGTAAATTACTGAACTATTACCGTTCATCCATATATACATTAAACAAGAATAGGGATAAAATGTCACTCCAACTCTGCTTTACACCATTCGATACATTAAATCCCACTGAACAAGTGGCTCCCCATTTGACAATCATTTTGTTTTCCATACCAAAATAAAAATGCCAACATCCTTATGTAACAATTTGCCACAAATAGTTACATACATATACGATATAACCGATTCCCGACACGCGCATACCATACCTGCCTCGCAAGGCCCTAGATACCTGTCCGGGGTAGGCAGCGAATGGCGTGACGTCACGGGCACGTGACGTCACACGCTCCCTATTCAAATAGTGCTAAATCGGCCTACTTTCGCGTCCTACCAGTTGAATACCTTAGGTGCCAGCGGGATGAATTGAGCACCAAATGATAGATTGAAATGTCCTCTACAGCTCGCTCTTCGGCCATTTTCTCCTAAATTGCAAGGGTGAGCCGCTAGGCGATGTCAAAGCGAGGCATGCAAAAAGTGGGAGGCCCATGCCCATATAAGGTCAAGCCCCGCCCCTGTACACAAACATGGTGGCCGTGCCGGTCTCGAACGCTCCCGATTCGGCCACCCCATTGGTGGAAACCGTGACTGTGACGCCATGCGACCGTGACGTCATGGGACAGGGTGGACACGTTACGGAGATAGGCATGACACCCCCTGCCTGCCTCGAGGCGGAGACGACCAGACGGCGCGTTGCGCAGCACTGCAGACTCAGCAGTCACTACTAAACCTCTCCAAATATCTCTCTAATATTACGTCATCAATATTGTAGCACACCTCCTTCTTGACACGTGTATATTAAACACGGTTATAACTTATAATACCCTTTAAAACCCGCTCTGATACTCAGCACTCAAATTAATAAAAAGTTCGGATGTAATTTTCAAGTTAACTGGTTTAATCAGTCATTTTGAGAGAACAAATGCATATGTGACACCCCAGAGTAACTTGTGAACTGCTGGTAGCTAGTGCATGTGGACCAGTATATTGACCAATCACAGTCCTCACTCCACTCTTCAAGCTTCAAGAACCTCAACACATTTGAAGATCAGCGCGATATGAAATCGGTATGATTTTGATACTCCAACTTGCAAGTCATTGTTGCGGCGCGGAAGAAATAATCGCGCTCGAACAATACACGCCTTTATAAATGTTTTTAAATGCAACTGAGTGAACTGACAAGTGTGAATTAACATCTGTAGGATTTCAAGAGAGAACAAATCGGCGTTAGCAAACAAAGTGAATTGTGATCTATTGTTGAATTAACCTGTCCTCGACCTCAAGTGAATTTGTGATGCAAATTTTGTATTTCAGACATAAATGGCGCATATGGTTCATACCTCATGGTTCGTATAAACATTCCAGGAATGTTATGATGATATGGTTACTATTAGGTTATATATACTGCAGTTTTCATTTACATGTACATCTTCAATATTGTATTGCTTCACTTAAGATAAGGAGCAGTCAGCAGAGTTTGTGATGTAGTTTTACTACTTTTAATTGTAGTTTTGCTCCATTGTTAAAGTATTTCCCTACTGTGCCTCAACTGTAATGGTGTGTACTGGAAAACTGGGTACTGGTAGGGCAGGTGTCACATTTCCGTACACAACTGACAACGCTGTAGGTAGTGTGAACTGTGATGAGCCTGAACAAGTGGCAGCAAAACAGTACTTTTAAGTGATTTTTTAGACAGAAAATTGATTTATGTGGGTTTGAAAAGCACCTGAACTCATACCCTCACACCAAAACATTGTTTGGACCCCTTTATTATTTATTTGCTCCCAATTTCTTGTTTTGCATCAGATGTGACTGACTCATAAGAGGATGAGTCGACTCAGCTTTGACTCAAACAGCATCTAGACGACTCAACTTTGACTCAAGCGACATCCATGCGACTTCACTCCGACTCAACTCAAACCTCTATTTGTATTTAGCGGCTCGACTCTGACTCAAGTTTAGCCCATATTTTGTTTTAACGACTCAACTCTGACTCAAGACGAGCCCCTATTTTTCTTAATCGACTCGACTCTGACTCAAGTTGATTTGAGTCAGAGTCAAGTCAAATTTGACTCACCGACTCGAGCACAACCCTGCTGCGGGCGGCCAGAATTACGTTAACCTGCGGGGGTCAGATTCTGCCCCCCCCCCCCAGATCTCGAGAACCGCTCGGTCGATTTCGATGGCGAAAACGCCATTCGATGCATCATGACAATATCTCTTTTTGGACCCCGACATTTTTGTTTAGTTAAAAAATGGGGGATCAGGGCAAAAAAAATCCGTAAATTTGGGGTGTTTTTTGAAAGGTCATTGCGGCCATGTGGCTCGACCGATTTGCATGCCACAAACGTTTTTGAGCTTCAAATGTACTGGTCTTTAATATATTAGAAGACAAAACAAAATACAAAATAATAGGCGTATTCAGGAAATGTAAATAAAATGGGGAGATTTTCTGGAAAAAAATGTGTGCTGTTCGTGATTGTTTGGGACGACATGAACGTCACATGTGGGCATTATATGCTGTAATTTGTTAAATTTGATATATTGCGAATAGGCGGACCCAGGAACAAACATGGGGGGGGGGGCACCATGCGCGTAACGCTGTTATCTTACTAATTTGAAGTTGGACCTAAATTGAGGGTGGGTATCGCCTCCCATTTTTTTATCCGGAGTGTGCCTCTGTCCCAAAAATATGAACAATCCCAGTATCTATGATGCATATTGGATTGCAATTGTTTCTGACGCATTTATTGCACTGCAAACCACGAAGAAAGTATGCGCCGCAAAACCGCATTCGTAACACCCTCCCCAAAACAGGAGCCTGGAACCTCCTCTGCTGGACCTATTTTTTCAAAATTTTGACAACACGCGCCATTCAATTTGGGGAAAAGTCATAGTTTCAGGACGCTAGGCCTAACGGTTTAGAAGCGGCAAGTGAAAAACTACCGGGGGGGGGGGGGGGGCAGAATCTGCCCCGCAGGGAATAGGGTAAAACCACACACATCCCCAGTTCAGGTATCGGGCGCCGGGCGGGGGTTGCGAATTGTCTCTAAAAGTGACTTTGAAAACGATATCTTCGTCGATACGTCGGATTACTCGGAAAACTACTTATTTTCCTCAGACATACCAAGTCCTCTTGAATTTCGGGTATCGGGGGGGGGGGGGGGGGGGTAGTAGTAGTACTGGGTCTCCACCTCCGACTCATTCGCCGGTGGATGTCTCTGATTCCAACACCAACATGTCACTGAAAAGAGGCATTCAAACAACATGTTGTCAAGAGATGGTGCCAGGTCAGGGCAGGCTATTGAAGTACAAATGCAAAAGGACTCAAAACATGCAGGGTTAGGGACATTGGCGGATCCAGAACGGCGGTTTTAGGGGGGGAAATTCCAAAAATGGTCACACAATTCTGAAAACTCATCGGATTTCGCTTCCTTATGCATTTCTAGCCGATTTAAAACAAACTTTTATTTGTAAAAGTTGCTTAGATTGTTTTCTATATCAAGAAATATGTCAATTTTGGGCCGATTTCAGGCGATTTTTTTTAGGGGGGGGGGGGCATAGCCGCCATGCCCCACCCCCCCCCCCCCCCCCCCCTTGGATCCGCTGGCAGAGGTGGGGAATTGTCAAAATGCCAGGGGGCGCTTTTCACCGGCGGCTCTCAAATCTAAGATGTAGCGAGAGGAACGAGGAGTGGTTGGCGGCCGTTATAGCCGCTTAAAGGAAATAGTTCACCTTCGGAAAATTTTCAGATAACGATTTTATTATATTTTTTAATACAGTTTCTTTTTTTCTTTTAAAAAATGGTCCTACATCGCGCCAATTCAGGACAGAAGGTTGTAAACTATTAATTGTATGGTGGGCGTTATTGGTCTGCGCATGCTCCCTGCAGTGCTGGCACAGTTCAGACGGTACGGTATATCATATATGCGCCGCATTCCTTCGCCAAAAAGTCAAATATCTTCGACTGGAGAGTCTTTTCAGCCAAGAAAAGTTGCAGATAAGGATTTCTCAACACGGGCTACAAAACTGCTATTTCAGTTCAAAATCCCATGTTGAAGTTGAACTATTTCCTTTAAAGGAAATAGTTCACCTTCGGATTTTTTTTTCAGAACACGATTGTATTATATTTTTTAATACAGTTTCTTTTTTTCTTTTTAAAAATGGTCCTACATCGCGCCAATTCAGGACAGAAGGTTGAAAAGTATTGATTTTATGGTGTGCGTTATTGGTCTGCGCATGCTCCATGGCAGTGCTGGCACTTTCAGACGGTACGGTACATCATATATGCGCCGTATTCCTTCGCCAAAAAGTCAAATATCTTCGGCTGGAGAGTCTTTTCAGCCAAGCTAAGTTGCAGATAAGGATTTCTCAACACGGGCTACAAAACTGCTATTTCAGTTCAAAACCCATGTTAAAGGTGAACTATTTCCTTAAGGAAATAGTTCACCTTCAATATGGGATTTTGAACTGAAATAGCAGTTTTGTAGCCCGTGTTGAGAAATCCTTATCTGCAACTTTTCTTGGCTGAAAAGACTCCAGCCGAAGATATTTGACTTTTTGGCGAAGGAATGCGGCGCATATATGATATACCGTACCGTCTGAGAGTGCCAGCACTGGTCCGAGCATGCGCAGACCAATAACGCACACCATAACATTAATAATTTACGACCTTCTGTCCTGAATTGGCGCGATGTAGGACCATTTTTGAAAAGAAAAAAAAGAAACTGTATTAAAAAAATATAATAAAATAGTGTTCTGAAAAATTTCCGAAGGTGAGCTTCCTTTAAAGGGACTGTCCCACCTTTTTGAAAGTTGTCGAATTACACTTAATTGTATGTCTACATGTCAGGCGAGGTCAGCTGAACATGTTCGTGAACTTTTTTCCCGAAAAAATGCTTATCTTGGAAGATATTCAACTTTTAGTTTTAAGCGGAAAGTTGGGTGGGTGACGTCATATGATTTTTAATAACGGACATATTTTGTGCTACCAAATGTATGGCATAATTTTTTGTCGATGTCGAGCGATGGCAGTCTGACCACAGCTCCGCACTTTTGCCAGTAAAAAGTTTTATAAGGTTTTTCCGCAACCTGCAAAAAAAAATATTGGACGACATGGGTAGCACCAGTAACACATGTATATCCACTGTGGGTAACACGATAACAAAGATCAGGACGAAATAAATGATCCAGATTTGTGAAACGTAAAACTAAACTCACTTTCGACGATACAAATTAAAAAAATATAATTCTAGGTCAAAAGCGCATCAGGCAACAAATCATACTTTTAGGTATCTGCTTTACCCTTTTATGAATTATTGGTTTTACTATGCTAATCGTGCCAATTCAAACATGCTTAAGTTTGAGAAAGCAAAATCCCACTTTATTTTGCACAGAGCAAATGTATGCACTGGTGATGGTATGTTGGATAAAGATAATTCTCAATGAAAATGATGAATATTTGGCTCAGGCGCGCTCCATGATCAACGGCCAATGCCCTCCGGGTGCATCGATGAAGATGATTCCACCTGTCCGGTTCTCCAGTCGTCGTGTGACCTCTGTGACGTCCTGCTGGTCCGCGGTGAGCTGGTTCTCATGCCTGTCCACGTACTCCAGCTGGTCGGCGATGTCCAGGTCTTCATGTGCTGGTGCAGGGTCTGGCTCGGCTGGCGGCTCCGGCAGACCGAAATCACTGAACCGGCGGCCGCAAATCGCGAAGATTTTTTTGCCGATGCGTCGCAGCGCCTCTTGGAATAGCTCTTCGCCGTACTCCTGAGGCTCGCCCAGCTGCTGCTGACGTTGGTGTCGAATGTCCTCTGTCATTTTCTATTTGTATGTCGTCCATAGACGGAGGGCGTCACACTCAGCATTTCACGCAACGACGATGAAGGAAAACAGGTGGCGCAGACTTCGTGGCAGAGCAGTGTTGATCGACTCCTCCATCGCCTTCGACCAGTGCTCACCGTCGTCGAGGAGTCCACGCGCGCGACATGCATCTTTGAAGGTTGGAATAACGGCGTCGCCTACAGTCCGCAGGTCCTGGTAGGACGTTGGCCCGGGGACGTTGTGCAGCAGAAGCCATAGGAAAAGCGCTCCCCGGCGCGAGGGCTCACCGTAAACATCCGGCTCACCGTGTCAGTAACGAAGATGCCTGCCACCTCTGGGTGCGGTGCTCCCCGCTTCCGTCTGCTCCAGCGCCGACCTCCGGTGTTCCATGTGTAGTATTTTGGCACCTCTAAGTAGAGCAGTGTTTTTCCAAAGTCGTCTGTGTCACATAGCTTGAAGAAAGCCGTCAGTTTGGAGTCCTTAACCTCGGCAAGGACGTCATCCAGCCTTGCGTCGGTGCGAAACTGAACTCGCTGCTCAACACCCCCAAGGTGCACATGCAGCTGTTCCACTGGAGGCCTGTGCTCATGGATCGGCCGATCCGCCAGTCTCCATACCGCCTCCATAGCGCCCAGGTAGCGGTAGTTGTGGTACGTAGCCAACTCATCCACGGCTTCGTTCCCGGCGGCGTCAACGATTCTGCACATCACCTGGTCGCTGCCTTTGTTGATGTGCTTGATGACGTACTTGATGCGGGCGAATGAAAACGTGATCATTTCGACGTTCACGTGCGCTTCTAGAAGTCGAGACAGGTAGAGATTGTACGGAACAATCCATCTGATGTTCGCAGTCATCGCGGTCACCGGCACCGTCAATACGGGCTGCCCTTCTTCGGGAAGTGTGCCACTCGACCTCCGTCGGCTGGACTCCGCCGTCGGTACCGTGGATAGGCATGCTGGGGCACATCTGTTTGCGGCTGGAATGGCTTCGGGAATCCTTCCATGCATGCCCCGTCCCGCATGCAGCTGGCCGTCGGATTCAGCTCGCCACAGGGTCCGTGCACCATTGTCCTGGTGGCGACGTGATGCAGGTCTGGGTCCTCTACTTCGTCAGGAATTTCGGCACATATATACTCATCGACGTCATCTGGCCTGGGTTTGACTTCCGGCACCATCCATACCAAGATGGGAGCGTGGGGAAGTCCCCTCTTCTGCCACTCCACCGAATACACAGTGGCTCGAACTCTGCCAAGCACGCTGCGCCTGATGAGTGTCATGAGCGCCTTCCGTTTCAAGTGGAATACATCGCTCACGATTTCTGGATGCTCATGAGCTTGCTGTCCCGGATACTGGTCCTGAATGGTAGCCTGAATTTCGGCCCAGAGCGGGTTTGACGTGAACGTGACGAAGAAGTCTGCCGCGCCGAACTGACGCACATATGCAAGTGCATCCTGCAGCTTGGTGTGCATGAAACGTGGGCCACCAGAGAAACTGGCAGGCAGCACCACACGGCCGACGGCTCCTCCCACTGCGTCACCTTCGGCGATGGCGTCTTGGATTCCGCGCACTGTCTCGGCGCGGAATCCGTCCAGGCCGTCCTGGTTGTGTCGGATGAAATTTATTTAGACGTTCCGTCTCTACTTTGGCCTGGGCGTCGACCAAATACTTCTGAAAAAGCCGACCACTGCGCGGGCTCAGATTAAAATGGCCGGGACGGAAACGCATGAAGAAGTTGTAATACTGCCGCGGTGTTGTGCCGTACGTCCTTTTCAAGTCCAACGACCATCCGTCTGTGCCATGTGGGTGGAGGAGGACGTAGTGCAGTGGATCGTAACCTCTGTGTTTCTCATCGATGTGACTCGGAGGACCGTCACGGTATTGCATATTGCAGCACAATGTCGCGGCGACCGATGGGCTGGTTGGGTATCAGGACGGCGGTTTTGTGGCACTCTGGCAGATTCAATCTCCGTGCGTGCTCGCCCAGTGAGCGTCGCCGCTCGGTAAGTACGATCCGACACTCGGCGTTCTCTGCCACAGCTTGTGCGGCCGGTCGTAGGTCTTGAACGTAGCTGTTGCATTCATGGAGGCAGTGGCGCACGTATGATTCCATTTCGGGGGGTCAGAGCCTTAAGAGCGGGCCCCCTTGTGTGCGGGCCCCCACCCTTTTTTTAGAAAACTTCGCGGATTTCGGCCACTTGATTTTTAGCGGGCCCCCTACAGCATGGGATCTGTGACATGATAATTGTCTTGTCAATGTCGTGTAAGGTGACTGCGTGTGCTACTGATGTGCGAAGTTTAGGTGCGTGTGCTACTGATGTGCGGTACAACTGTCGAGAGTTGACTAAATGAGGTCAATGACAACACGCAGTAGTGGTGACTGGTGAACCGATACGATATTTTCGTAACAGGGTAACAGGTATGTGTGATCAGTTGGCGCGATACATGGCTGATTTTTACAACATACAGCATCGCAACAAATGTGGAGACGGTCTTGCGCATGACTTGGGAAGGCATAATTCCAACGGATCCAGGGCCTGGTGTCAACCAGTTGCTGCATAACCTGTCTGGAAGCTACGCACAGGCTTTCTGGAGTTTGGTCAAAATGAGAGAAGCACGAGGAACAGATCGCGTCAAAAAATTTCAAACGTCGTAATAACTAGTTTTTTTCGGGAGATCTGCTACCCATTGTCTTTGGTGGGCTTGGATACTCAAAATCATCGGTCCCTAGATACATCCAATTTTTTATATTTTTTAAAATAAATTTAGTCCGAATGTTTTGTATGGATGGATTTTCGAGTCAGGAACCACGCTAAGCAGAGCTTATTGCGCAGGTCCTGACCTCACCACCCGATCGCGCAATTCCTCTTGGCCGGCAGAATTTAGAGACGAAAGTTTAACGTGCCCGACATACCTGGACACGGTCCGCCCCGCTCACCACTGACTTCACCTGACCTTGAGTGCGACCGCTGCCACCGGCCATCCCAGTCAGGAGCAAATAGCGAGCGCCGAAGCGACTCGAACCGGGGCTGCCACTACCGGGATAGGTTAGAAGTCCAGCGCTCTCCCACTGAGCTACAGGGGCGGATATCAGGTCCCTAGTATTGACGATGAAACGTAATTCATGTGCCAAATAGCGAAGCATTTTATTTCATCAGTGAAGTTGAGCGTTACAATATTATTTGGCTTCGCCCACCGATGTTTGAGATGTTTATGCGCAAATTGTAGTGTAGATAGAAACCGCGTTTACACGGGACTTTATATTCTCTAGGCATGAATTAATTATCTCTTCGGAAATTGAGGCAATTTTACAAATTGGGCCAAATTATGACGTTTTTTTTTCCTTTCTAACCTCCCAGATTCATGTCCTCTACAGGTTTAAAAGTCCCAGCCATTGGACGTCAGTGCCGTATAAACTACGCTAGGCTACGTTCGCGAACGGAATAGGAATTAGCCCTGGAGGCGCTGGGGGGGGGGGGGGGGGGCATTTTTTTTTGCCCCACCCCCTTAGTTTTTCCGCCATAATCAGAAAACGCATAGAGATATCAACTTGAAACTTTCAGCAACTTGAAATGAAAAGCTAAGCCACGTTTGGGCAAAAATTGGGTTCCGGCTAGGTCAAGTCAGGTCAAATGACATGACCACCAAACAACTTCTAGGTAGCACCACCGGCACAGTGGTTAATCGAGCGACATGAAACTCATGGCACGTCATGAAGTCATTAGGGACTACAATATCTCGGATTTCCTATATCGGTGACCTAAGGTCAAGTTATAAAATCGTGACCTTTTCAATGTAACCCTAGGGGAAAAAACGTATATTTCTCAGTTGTAAAGGGATAAATTTAGATCATGTTTGTTCTAGCCACTAGTTTTGGCCAGATGCTAGACCTGACCGGTCCGCATAACACGCCTCTGCCAGCACCGGGGCCTTGATCGGGCCCCTACCAGGAACGGATCCCTACCAGTAACGGGCTCGTATCAATAATGTGCAAGGAGTGGGCCCTGTTGTGATCGGACCCTGTTGTGATCGGGCCCTCGTCCTGACCAGACCCCATATCACGCCTTTGCCAGCACCGGGCCCCTGCCTCGATCGGACCTGACCAAGACTGGACCCCTACCAGAAACGGGCCCGTATCAAGAATATACAAGGACCGGGCCCTGTTGTGACCGGGCCTTGGTTTTAACCGGTCCCCATATCACGTCTTTGCTAGCACCAGGCCCCTGCCTCGATCAGGCCTGACCAAACCGGGCCCCTACCAGGAACGAGCCCGTGTCACCAGAACGTGACCGTATCAATAATTTGCAAGGACCGGGCCCTGTTGTGACGGCCGACGGGGCCCTCGTCCTGGCCGGACCCCATATCACGCCTTTGCTAAGAACCGGGCCCCTGCCTCGAACGGGCCTGACCAAACCGGGCTCCTACCAGAAACCGGCCCGTATCAAAAATCTGCAAGGACCGGACCCTGTTGTGACCGGGCTCTCGTCCTGACCGGTCCCCATATCACGCCTTTGCTAGGCCCGGGCCCCTGCCTCGATCGGCCTGACCAAGACCGGGCCCCTACCAGGAACGGGCACGTATTAATAATTTGCAAGGACCGGGCCCTGTTGTGACCGGGCCCTCGACCTGACCGGGCCCCATATCACGCCTATGCCAGCACCGGGTCCGGTCTTGATCGGGCCCCTACCAGGAACGGGCCCCTATCAGGAACGGGCCCGCATTAATAATTTGCAATGACCGGGCCCTGTTGTGACCGGGCCCTCAACCTGACCGGGCCCCATATCACGCCTCTGCCAGCACCGGGTCCTGTCTTGATGGGGCCCCTACCAGGAACGGGCCCCTATCAGGAAGGGTCCGTATCAAATAATTTGCAAGGAGCGGGCCCTGTTGTGTCCGGGCCCTCGTCCTGGCCGGGCCCCATATCACGCCTTTTCCAGCACCGGGCCCCTGCCTCCATCGGACCTGACCAAGACCGGGCCCCTACCAGAAAGGGGCCCGTATCAAGAATATGCAAGGACCGGGCCCTGTTGTGACCGGGCCTTGTCCTGACCAGGCCCAATGCCACGCCTTTGCCAGCACCGGGCCCCTGCCGCGATCGGGCCTGACCAAAAGCGGGCCCCTACCAGAATACGGGTCCTTTTGGTGCGGGCCCCCTCAGAAATTTCGGGGGGGGGGGGGGGTCAGCTGACCCCTTTGACCCCCCCCCTGCGTGCGCCACTGCATGGAGGGTGTCTTGCAGGTGTTGAAGCACATATCTGCTCAGGCCATCGAAAAGGCTGTGGCGGATATTCAGTTGTGTGTCAATAAAATAAATCTGCATGAACTGATGGTGTGCGCCGGGAGATGGTAGAAGGCTGCCGATTCGGTGACCCTGTATATAATAGGCCCTATATCGTAAATTCCAACCACGTTGTCTGATCTCTTTGCATCCCATACTGGCCAGCTGAAAAGCACAGTTATACCGCTCGGCTCGCCGTGGGGTGCTGCAGTATCGTGCGGTGGTCTATCGGGGCCGGTAGCCGGGATCGGCACGCCGTGGGGTGCTGCAGTGTCGTGCGGTGGTCTTGATGGGCCGGCAGCTGGCACCGGCACGTCACGGGGTGCCGGAGACACGTTTTCCGCATCCAGTACAGATAACGTGCAAAGCATTTTGCACTCTCGCAACAATGTACATGCCGGAATGTAAGTTTTTATATAATGTTTTTTTGAAGCAGAATGAAACTTGTATCATATATAGACGAAACATTCATTTCATAACAAAACGATAGCAACGCGCCATTTGTGTGTAAGTAAATCATATTTGAAGGTGCAATTTGGTAAATATGCGCATGCTGGTTCCATTAAAGGAAATAGTTCACCTTCGGACATTTTTTCAGAACACGATTTTATTATATTTTTTAATACAGTTTCTTTTTTTCTGTTTAAAAATGGTCCTACATCGCGCCAATTCAGGACAGAAGGTTGTAAATTATGGATTTTATGGTGTGCGTTATTGGTCTGCGCATGCTCCATGGCAGTGCTGGCACTTTCAGACGGTACGGTACATCATATATGCGCCGTATTCCTTCGCCAAAAAGTCAGATATCTTCGGCTGGAGAGTCTTTTCAGCCAAGAAAAGTTCCAGATAAGGATTTCTCAACACGGGCTACAAAACTGCTATTTCAGTTCAAAACCCATGTTAAAGGTGAACTATTTCCTTTAAGCTGTCCAATACAAAAATGCGAAAGAAAAAGGTACGAATTATTGAAAAATATATTGGTAAAAGGTGTTTTCATCAAACCGGCAATAGGTACTTTTTGCCAAATTGGCTGGGTTTCGTGGTAATTGGTACCAAAACTCAAATGAATGATGATAATCATGAATTATGACCTCACCTATTAGTGTGCTGTCCCCTTGTTTGAGATGCATACTGAATAAGGAATAAAAAAGACGTAAATTATGGTTATAAGATATACCTACTACAGATAATTGGGGCAAACACCACTCGATAATGGAATAGTTGTACACAGAGTGTGGACTGTGGATGCTTCGTCACAACGTCACGTGTTGCTTAGGTAAAACGTGACTGGGGTTAGGAGCACCACCGCTTTCTCGAGAAAGACATTCACGACATTCATAAACAATGACACATTGAGTTAAGGACAGCGCTGATACAATTATGTTGCGTTGTTTGCGCGTAAAATGTATGATAATGCTGCGATTATCATATCCAGAGGGACACAATCATGTTTTAGCTCGAATAGATCGGTATTAATATTTAGCATTCATTTATCTATATTACTCATGTTCATTTGGCAACAACCATGTCTACTGATATCTGAGCCATGGGGCATGTGCGAGTGTTTCATGAAAGGTCTAATAACAGCAAACCTACAGTTCCACGACTCAAAATACCATCAAACTTACGGGACATGTTTAAATTGCGAAAGACGTGCACTGCATTCGCCGAAGCTGTACCAACTTACCAGGCGCGCACTTGACGCTGGTATCGTTCTTGTCGCAACCTTTTGCTTGCTCTAGAACTATGTGGCATTGTGGGAGACAACTACCACAGGAGTGAAAACAAACTTAATTAGACGCTTACATGACGTTTGCATTTATGCACATATACAACACACATGACAAATATAATTTGCTTCACTCGTGACGCGTTGTCAGATAATTTTTGATTTAATGGTGCAATGCGTGTTATTCAACAAATTTGCACGTAGCAATCCTACATTGTGTTTTTGCTAGATGAAATACCTGAGTATCACAGCCGAATACGAACCAGAATTGAAAACTACACACTACATCCCCTCTGACATACTGTTGCGGTGAAGGAAAACTGATGACGTTGTTTCTGAAGTGTGGAAACTTTATTCGAAAATCGACAACACTTATGTGAAAATCGACAATATGTATATTATGTTGGTAAATGTATCATTGAGTTGGGGAAAGCGACCACCGGATTACGTTAATTCGATAGGCGAGATTTTTGCAGCTTAGAGCTGTACTCGTCTTGGTTAACTTTTCGTGCCTTCTTTGTTATGGGAAAGGGGAAAAACCATGGTCAATAAGGGGGGCGGGTAAAGGCCTCATACCCTATTTCTTTGTATACAATAAAACTGCCATGAAGTTTCATTTGGAAATGTCACTGCGCATTGCTCGCCAACCCACATTGCACACCCCAACCCGTTTATTTATCAATTTATATGTGGATTGTGCTCGGTCTATGCCAGTGTGACCCATGATATACCGACCTAGTACTGTGGCCACGTCACCCACTTCTTGTGCGTATTGTATGTTGCACATTTGCTGATGTTCTCGCAGTTTGACCCTGTCTAACTCGTGGTTTTTCATAGGGTTGTGTGATGTGGACAATTATGGTAATTCTGTATGTATTATGTGCTTCATGTCATTGCTGCTGCTCTTCATTACAATTAGCGGACTCCTGTGCCTGCTCCGTTCCCGTCCGGTTCCCGTCACGTTTCCCGTACGATCCCAGTCCCCGTATCGTTTCTTCTGACCCGTTCTATGTTCGTCAAGCTTCCATCCCTTTTCCGTCACATTTCCGTCCCGTTCTCGTCTCGTTTCTATCCTGTGTCCGTCGCTTTCTCGTCCCGGTTCAGTGCTGTCACTATTCCATTCT